>VXBC01008929.1:846054-858893 GCA_013399945.1 Ploceus nigricollis | reverse complement strand
ATATATATATTTATTTTTTTTAATCAAAAAACAGGATGGAACCATCATAACTGTTACAAAACCAAAACCTGAGAATTTTGTCTATCATATGTTACATGAGGAGGGAGTACTAACACTTTTGGAAATGTGCAGAAGCCAAGGAAGCCAAACTAAAACAGATGAAGTTTATTTATAGCAAATATTAAGACTCTCGTGGATGTAAAAAACCACAAACAAATTCCAAATTAGTCTAAACAATATATTGTAAAATGTATGAAAATATATATAAAATTGTTCTATGTCACAAAAAAACCAAATAAAGGACTTAACGAAAGCATATAACAACATACAGCAAAAGCTACTGTAGGTAATAGTCCTATAGGAATAAATGACAATGCATGAATTGAATTCAGTGGGAGTAGGGTTAGAGCCTCCAGGTAAGTAAATTGCTTTATGGTTTATGTGAAAAACCTGAATCTGTCCTTCAAACTGCTCAGTGTGGCAGCGTCCTGCAGCAGCCAGGATGCTGTGACAAATATTGTGCCAGGTAGAAACCAGCATGGTAACTGTGCCCAGCACAGGTCACAGCAGACTGAGCAGCTGACTGAAAAAGATAACATTTTCTTAGAACCCTTAGATGAATTCATGTTGAGGACTCCTCATTGGCAGGAGACAATAGCTGAGAAGTTTTGCAAGCATTATTATGACCACTTGCTTCTCTGGTGTCTACAATAGAGTGCTTCTGAGTGGGTGCGCTTCAGTTCAGATCCAGAGGTCTGATCATCTGACTAATTAAACAGACCTATTTAATTTAGTTTATGGGATCCAGCTGCATGTACGCTCCTCATTTTGCTCAAATAAACATGCAGAAACCAAACAGGGAAAGCCACTGAAGCCAGGGAAAGCCACTGCTTTTAAAGTGCTACTAAAAGTGACTGCCTAAAATAATGTCATGACTTCCATACCAAAGTCTTATTTCTGTCATTCCAAAGAAAAGAGTCTGTCATTTAAAGGTGTGAGCTTTAATATTTTTCTCTTAAAACCAGCAGTAACAGTTTACAACCTCCACCACTGCAGCAAGGCTGTCACTCTGAATGTCATCATAGCACTGTAACTTTTTTCTTTTACAGTTTTTAGATCAGTCCTTGCTATTGAATCATGATAAATGATACAGTTTGTAATTTCATCTCTCAGGATTTGCCCTCACCAAAGCACAAGCCAAGTCTTGCACTAAAACAAACCCTTGCCAAAGTATTAACTCACAAATCAAAATACCAGCCTTTCCAATCAGTCCTACTCATTCTAACCCCACGTGCCCTACATGCTATTTTATCTAAGTGTCTTGCAAATTGAGAGTTTCATTGCACAAGGCTTTGAGAAGTGTGGGCCAGACCTTGAACAAACATTCCATCTAGATGTCCAGTCTTACTATCGAAGTGGGCAGTGCCATATTTCTTGGAGTTAACTAAAAAAAAAAAGTTACTAAAACAGATCATAGTCATTTATTAAAAAACCTCCACAGTTCACATACTGTGAACTCTACAGCCCTGAACTCTCATAGATTTGAGACCTGGCAGGAAAAACAGGAACAGGAAAAACAGAAACTGTGAACAGGAAATCAAGAAACTAGAAAGTTCTTTCTTATCCTTATTGCTTAGGATGCAAATTGCTGTATTTCATATCCACTGAAGTACTTTACGGATGGCATATGCATTTTTAGGGGTGGGATATTTATATGTCTGCTAACTTCTTAAGGACTGCACACAGGATTAATCTCAGAAGCTCATTTAGAATTCCCCAGGACTTTCAACTCCAAAATAAAATCACTGCTATGAGAAATTCCATATTGTTCTTAAATATCACCCAAAGAATGGAATCAGACATTATTTGTTCCTACAGGGACTTACACAGCACATATCACCTGGCAATCCATATTTCTATGGCAGTACAGGCAGCAAATTACCATTTTATGAAAAATAACAGACTACTTTTTTTAATGGCAGCTCAGAACAATGCAGCTGCCTCATTTTTCAGTGTAAAATACACAGATCTGGTTTAATATCCCAAAGTATTTTTGAGCAAAACCCCATTGCTGAAGAGTTTAGTGCAATTAGTTGTAACTATGGCTATACAAACTGGAAAGGGTGGGAACAGGAGTTTAAAGTAGTGACAGCAACCACAAAGGTACAGGATCGATACATGTACACACTTAATCAGCATTACCTTAATCATAGTTAGATTAGCTTTAGCTGGCTGCTGCTTTTGTTCAAATGTTGATATTGATAATATGAGGAATGAACCATCTGAGCAGAATGATAGAGGACAAAGTTGACCCAGATCTCTGCCTTCTTTCAGGTTTAAGCTATTGCAAGATTTTTTTTCTTCTACTTAGCTTTGAGCTCTTAGGGAATAAAAGTTATAATCCAGTTCCTCATAAACAATGAGCCTCTGAAATGCTGCAGACAAAACTTATTTACCAAACAATACTCACTTGTATTCAAATGAAGTGATAGCAATTGGAATGTAGACACTTTCAAATATGTTCTACTCCTCTATTTCACTTAAAAAATAGTTGAGATAAGTAAGAAATAGTTGAGATAAGTCAGTATGTAGGTATGTTTTCACTTGTATCGCAATGCCTATAGGTCATAACCAAGATAATGAGTCCCTTCACTGACTATCAGAGCACACAAACTAAGAGCTAAAAACTATCAGGTACACTTCACAGGGTGCCAATACATTAATAGGTACTGTGTGGACAGATTAAGTAAATCAAAATGTGTCCTACACTCAACTGAGCAAAGAGACACATCACTGATCAACAGCAAAAGCTAAGCTCAGAGCACAGCTACTATATTTCTGAGGATCATAAGTGGGCTATCCAATTCTGGAACAGAAGGCTGCTCCTAGGTGTAAATGCCAACAACTACATTAACTTATCAATTAAATACCTCAGCAGGGAGATCTTAGGATTGGTCTGTGCTGCCAGAGCCACTTCTTTATCTATAGCCAACAGCGAACAAGCTAAAATAGTTTTGGCTGTCTGATGAACAACCCGAGCTCAATGAAGTGTCTTAACCAGCATAACTCAGAGGCATGAACTTGCAAGCCTGAGACATTGGAAACCACATGCAAGTGAGCCCTGAAACCAATGCAGTTTAGGTCTCGATTTTTTGCAAATGTACACAGTGACTCTGCATGACAGGAAACAACTTGAAGTTGCACCAGTTCCTGCTTTTAAGTGAGTTAAAGCAACTTATTCATTAATTTGTTCAGACTGAGACAATACTAGGCAAAAGGCAGAAATCCTGCAAGCCAATTGGAAAATTTTAAAGTGAAATGACAGGTGAGTTTGGATATTTTGAAGAGTCAGAGGCAGAAAAAGGCTTGTTTGGAGCAATTTTAGATTCACATGCTGCAAGCATGACAGAGTTATGTTTTCAGTGCCAAAGTCCTAATTGGTTTAAGACCTATAAACAAAACAGAGTGGAAAAATATTAACACATTAGTGCTGGTGGATCAAAGAACAGAGACATTTCCCAAGGCCACTTCAGGAAGAGAGAACTGAGTGCACATTTCTCAAGTCTTAGCTCAGCATTTCCATCATGAGGTTCTTTTTAAAAGACTTATTTCCCAACAAACCTTACCAATAATGCATAGTCCAAACCCCCACTAAGCGTAGATCAAATTATCATCAAAGATAACTACCTTGAGTGGACAGTTTTTAATTTTGTTGTGCTCAACTACCTAAACAAGCTGAGCCTCTCCTTGTAGATCACATTTTCTAGATGTCTGATAAAATCCGTTTGTTTGCTCTGGACTCTTTCCAATTAGTACACATCTTCTGAAGTGCACCAATTAAGACTAGTTTTGGGCATACCACCAGGCACATTAATGAGAATGATGATTACTAAAAACTCTCTCAAAACATTTCAGTTTGTGCACTTACAATGTACACAAATAAGCAGAAGGAAAAATAAATAAAACCTTTTGGAACTTTAATTCTCCCTAAAGAGTTCTGTCACCTATTAAAGGATGCTGGTAAACAAGGTCAGATCATTACTCAGACAGTATTTGAAGTTACAGAAAGAACAAATAACTGACATATTTTGGCAAAATCCCACAGCAACCAGAATGGGGACAACAATCTAATTCCACTGAAAGAAAAACAGTTAGACAGTCTGTCTCTACAGAATTAGAAATTCAGAAATATATAGACTGATACCAAAACCTGTCATAAACCTGAAAAATTAAAATTACCTAATCCAATGGTACTGTGACACCAGTTCTAAAGTGTCTAACTTTATAGTAGTATTGCTTGAAGATGTATTTGTCTCAAGTGTCTGAATTTGAGTAAAAAAGAAGCTGTTTTTCAGGAGGAATCTGCTACCATATACAAGGGTAATGCTAGCTGCAATAGGATGATTTTTACAAGATAAGGAGTAGTGCAGACCAAGTCATATTTTGTCCAAATGTGTTTGGGTGCAGTTTGTCCTTGGCTAAGAAGAATGATGCTCACACTCAGACCAATGACTCTCTAACACAGTAGTTCAGGAATCCTAACATAACTAATATCAAAATTCAGGAAAAAATTATCTATCAGTTCCCTGTTAATAGGACCCACGAACTTAATACAGGTTTTGACAGTTTGAAATGGTCATGTTTACATATTTACATATTTACATATCTACATATTTACATATTTACATATACTGCAGGATACAGTTGCACTCTTGCCTGGCACAGTCAGGCATGGTCTTCTATTCTTAAGATAAAAAAATACTCAACAGAGGAGGGATCATATCTCAGAAACAAGGCAAGACATCAATAAAGTTATTGCTAAGCTGGAAAACACCTTGTTCTGTGGCAAATACAATTTTCTGTCAAGATGAAACTTGTGAAGCAAAAGCCAAAGCACTATTTGTCTTCTTAAAGCAATAGCAAAGACTGTTTACCTGCTCCCTAAAAAGGATATTCAGATATCCATGGCCTATACAAAGACATGAGTTATTATCAATAAGAACAAATATATTTGGGGCTGTTTTTTGCCACACTAATAAAATAACGTGTTCCCACTTTCTTTCAGGCTGCAAGCCACATGAAGTTAATTAACGACCTGTTTCCAAGTTGTAAGTGGAAACAATGGAAAATTAAATTTATCTTAATTTGGGCCCTTTCTGTCTCAAAGAGAGCACTGGGTAAAAGCAAACTTAGAAATGTATGCAACTCATGGAAAGTATAATACTTGATGTATTTCAGCTTAATTAATCTTTCTGGCTTTGAAAGCCTTGTTGTCTTTTGAAAGCTAGATGCTCAGGAATTATACTACCTTGTCAGAGAGAACTATATTAGTAAGAAAAAGCACTCTGGCAAAAGCACAGAAAGAAAAAAAAATGGAATAAACTAATTTTGGATTAAAAGAGTAATTAAAAAACAACCCAAGACACCATTGCTGCAAATCTTGGTATTTACTTATAGAAATCTTCATAAAATTGTCAACATTTTATGCCATCAAGTGGATTGCATACATCAGAGAAACTGCAACCAGTCAGTTTACTGGCCAGGTTTAAGTTAGTTCTTTTCTCAGTATGTGAAGGACTGAACTCAGTTGAAAAACTCCCTACACACTGACTTTGCCTGATCCACTTTACACTTGTACTACAATCTCCTAAGAGTGATTTTCAGAAGTTGATGGTTTGTTTTGGTTTGGTTTTGTTTTGCTTTCTTTTGCTTTTAATTATGAGAGAAAAACAACAACAACAACAGCAATTTGTTGTTGAATTTTATATGGCAGATTTTGCATTAAACCACACAGAAAAACAATGTATTAAACTCAAGCAGACATTTCAGGCCAGCAGTACAGGAAAACAGCCCTTTCACAATCAAAGTACTGACAATTCTAAAGGCCAGAAGAGATTTTAATAACCGACCATCATGGGACAAAGAGCCAATTCCACTATCTAATTATTGAAAAAATTAGGCTCCTTCACAAAGATAATTTAACTTGAGTCTTCTGATTGAAGCCTGTCCAGCTTTGTCAGTTATGTTTGTTGCAATAAAAAAAATCACATTGGCTGAAACTCAGTTTTGTTACCAATTAGTTGTGTGCAGGTATTTCAGTATATTAAAAATTACAGTGAAACTTTAGAATCCATATATATCTACACATATATAAAATTTATGCTAGAACTGTGTGTCCAAGCTTTGCTTTTTGAAAGAAAATGCCTTCTCATTCCCATTAGAATGTATTTCAGATTGACTGAAAATGCAATTACAAGTTCTTAGTTGTTGTCCAAATCTTGTGTTTGCTGTTTGGCCACTGTCAGTGCCACAGGCGCAGCTGCTGAAAAATAAAAGCAATACCTTGGAAACAGCAAAGGCTAAGTATGTGGATCACTCTGCATAACATTTTAGGAAAAAAATCCAATTCTGTTCCTACCTAGAGGGTAATGTAATGGGACAAGGATATATTTCCATATCTTTGCAGAAAGCCCAAACCGTTGTTTGGTATAAGTGAACTATTTCAGAATAATTTCTGAATTATCTCTGCCTCAGAAAGGATATTATTTTGCAGAAATATACACACTTTCTTCAGCTTTTTTTTACCATTTCTCTTTCAAATAGTGTCTGATCTCAAACCATTAGGAGTGTATAAAATGACTCAGATTCAAGGTGACTTACCATTAAAAGAATTACGTATCCAAAATCATTTGAGTTCTCCCTTTGTTACTACATTAATATTTTATCCCTCCCATTTCATTGAGTTCCTGTTTTGTTAGCTTTTTTAAACTAATTTTCTTTGCATTTTCTTTCATAAAATAAGTAAGAGAATAAACTAGTATACCAAGAAAAATCAACAAAATTGTTCTGTGACTTTCCTCAATATGGCAAGACTAGCATGCTCCTTAGCAAAGTTAGTGTGCTACCTCTTGGGAAAGAGGAGAGAAAATAAAATACTTATATTTGAGAAAGGCAAGTTAACTCTCTCCTCCTAAATCTCATTTTTATTCATAATAAAATCTTTGTCATTAGGGAACTTACTAACTCACATTTTTATATTATTATAAATATTCAGAACAAGTTAAAATGTTTTAGCACTTTCAAATAAACTGTTATTTTACCTAAAGTAAGTATCCAGAAACTTCACTGGATATTGCTGGAAACCCATTTTTTTAATATCATGCTGACTTAAATAGAATAATCAACTGTGTGAAAAGAACTACACCAGTCAATATACCTTTTTTCCCTAGCAATTTTTTTTGAAACAAGGATGAAAAAGAGTCATGTTTTTGGGGTTCAAATTTTTTTTGTAGGTAAAACTGGTTTTAAATGTAACAAATTCCATGCAAAGATTACTCCATATAGTTAATAATGTCTTCCTGAATACCAAAGCAGTATTTTCTTTAAATTCTAGAGAGGAAAAATAACACACCTGAAAAGGAACTATACTGGTGTATATTTCATTGTTGCATGTTACATATTGCTTCTCCCTCAGGAAAAGCTAGAATTGTCAGCAGGAATAATAATGACAATGATAACAATAATGGTTCTAATGATACCAATTTATAATACATTGATATTCAGGTTCTGTAGTTCAAAAAATCCACTGTCCATCACCTTTCTCCTTTCAACCCTGCTTTCATTTCTCTCTCACCTACAATCCACTGAAGGTAAGAAAACTGATACACAGTACTATTTTATGAAAATAGGAACCATCCCAGAGGCCATATTCATAAAGGAGATGTTTTGTGCACAGTTAGTTCTGTAATTCACTCAGTACTTGGTAGAAAGCCAGAGTCCTACAGTTCACACACAGAGATTGTGCAAGATAAGACTCACCCTTTAAAAACACAACTGATCTATTGGAACATCTCTCCCCCATATATCTTCCACACACCCACGTATATCTTCCATATACCTTTGCCTGTGGGAATCTTTGCACATGGAAATTCAGAACTAAGCCTCTTCTTCAAGGTCTTACATCAGAGAAATAACTATGGAAAACCCTGTGTTTTCTAAACTAAAATTCATGGCTTTTACTCATGGCAGAATCTCATTTCCCTCTGCAATACCTCAAACAGCTGAACAGGAAATACAGACCTCGACTTAGTTGCATTACATGTGATACTGCCAATATTTTAGTGACCATGTCACAAAGCAGCCCACCAAAGCAAGAGATATAATCTAATTGAAGGCAGAAGACCAAAAAGAGCACAAAAGCAGCTCTACTTCAAACATATCTTCTGTCACTCCATCAGATTTGTGCTAAAATTTTTACGCATTAAGCTGAATGTGCAATATGTAGAAGAAAAAAGCAATGCATTTTTAAAGGCTTTTAAAGAGCAGCAGTACACTGATTTCTACAGTAAACATTGAAATGTTCTGTATTAATATTTAATTGGTCAAAACTCTCCTGTATAAGTCATAAGAAAAATGAAGTTTTAAAACCAAGAATTTAAAAATATTATTACTCCCATCTATGCCTAAAAGATTTTAAATAGCAGATTACATTTACATAAGTATAAATTTTATATCTCATTTTAAAACATACAACATGAACAAATTGCTAGTGAAATTTTAAGAACTATCTGGGGACAATGTGTCACAGCTGCATTAAAAGAGAATAATAAGGAAATCAAAAGTGGCAAAGTTAAACATTTCCTAGTTTATTTCCATTGTCAGTTTAAACAGTCGTGGAAGGAATGGTTTACCA
Organism: Ploceus nigricollis; assembly: GCA_013399945.1. Lineage (NCBI taxonomy): Eukaryota > Metazoa > Chordata > Aves > Passeriformes > Ploceidae > Ploceus > Ploceus nigricollis. The sequence continues at coordinate 850,201 of VXBC01008929.1, read as the reverse complement.
AGATGGCCGTGTTCTACCAAGGAGGTGCATTGTCCTAAAACTGAAGTGCATTTAACCGCATTAAACACTGGGATTACTCATAAAGAAACAAACAGTACTGTGCTGTCAATACCTGGCAAAAAAAAGGACTTTCCCAAGCTGTTAAAACACATGCATGAATTTATATGTCTATTTTACTACTAGTATACATACAATACTGTGATCTAATTCTTATGTCCAGATGAGAAAAAGAAGAGGGGATTTTCAGAGACAAAAAGAATTCTAGGGCTTGAGAAACAAAGCCTGCAGGTAAGAATCCAAGAAGGATCAGAAAGGCAGGTCAGGAGAAAGATGAGATTCAAGATCTTTGTTTTTCCTTAGAATAAAAGAAAGTCATGGCAAGAGTTCTGCACAGAAGTTCAATAAGCACACAGTCTATATTAAAGGAAGAGAGAACTCTCAGCTCTTAAATAAGCATGAACACTATACAAACCATTGTAATGTTAAGAAAAAGAATATATGGCTAATTCTCAAAAATACGAATTTGAAGATTTCAATTTCTTAGTTTTTCTGATTAATGCTCAGAGAGGGTTCAACAAAAGACAAAAACAATTTGCAGCTCAAACTGATGGTTGACTGGCTCACTTAAGCCATGCTCTGACAAAGGACAAACACAAATTACATTCACTTGATCATTTTCAGTTATGCAACCTAAATAGGGCAATAAAGGAAAAAGGACATAGGGTTTCTTACAACAACCAAAACCTTGATTCTCTGACTGGGATCTCTAGATCACTGCATTTCTCAACCTTTTCAACTGAAGGAGCACTTAACCTTTGGAAGCAAAACAAACTCAAAAGCCATCCTGTGCTTACTGTGCCAAAGTACTCACAATGGCCTTCTTTGAGAGACAAGTAAAAATAAAGGTAAAAAAATTAACCTAATTTTCATTCTCCTCTTCCCTTCTGCTTATATATATGAGAGAATATGGCTGTGCAGGAATGTCTGGTTTTGACTTGCTTTTTGAGCTCCCTTTTGATTTTTATTGACCATGAATTACCCACAGACTATGGGCTGCATAGCATGGGTTTAGGTAGTGCTGCAATTAAATCACATCACCCAGTGAGCACTGGAACTAATGAAGCTTGGTCTCTTAAAGATTTGTTTTTCATGGTTGATTGACTTTGGTGCCTAAGAATGCAAACTCCAACTGAAGCTTTCTCTTACGGTAGGCATTTATAAGGGCTGGCTGGTTTATTGTTTACTCTCTCCCTACTCCCCATTCTCCAGTGGTTAATAGTGTGCACTTTAATGATGTAGCTTTTCCTTTGTCTGCAGGCCTTCCAGGGAACATTTACAGAAGCTTTCTACTATACTCTGCCACCTATTTTCTCAAGGAAAAAGCATTTATCAGATTTACTAGACATGTTTGAAGTTAGCCTGTGAACTCAAAAAAATTATTATGGAGATTTAAGGGTAATTGCACAGACTTGGTAAACATGGATCTTCCTTCCATGCGAATTGAGGATAAAGTAACTTGTCATACTCTGATTTTTTTTTTCCAAAACTCATTGAAAATTTATTGGTGAGAAAAAATACAAAATATTGCCACTGGAATATGAACAGAATAAACCAAACTATTTGCCTTCCCTTATTTAAATGCCCTCCCCATAACTCATGCCTTCTAAACCACCCTATTCTCTTCCATTCTCCACCTCAAGGTGAGCTGCTGTGCTCCCACACTCTTCTGTGACTTATCACTTCCACTGGGACTGGAGTCCCTTATTCTCCATTACCTGTCTCTGTATTCTTCTCAGGCATCTAAGCCACATTCAGCTTACTCAATATTTATGATAAACATCAGCCACACTTCCAAGCCAGGAGGGCAGACATACTTCAAAAAAGTAACCCAGTACACAACAAGAGACTTCCAACAGCGGCTCAACATTTATCTGCTACAATTTCAAGACAGAAGTGAATTTACATTAATACATTTCATGCTATTGTCAATGGGCAAACAGTATTTGATTAAAATATAATTATATTTTAGCTGTCTTTCAAATACATTACAATATGTTGACATAAAATCTAAGGTTTCTGATTTTAGAGAAGACTGTGCAGCACCAGATTTAAAGGAAATTACAACACAATCTCATTAGAATATAAAATGAGATGTATTGGTTTGTAAATTTCCCCCCATCCCCCCAAAATAAATCTAACACTCTGTGCTGCTAAGAGATAGCACAGAAACAACAACCCTTTGACAAGTTGTTTTCATAGTTTTTTAGGATTTGGCATATAAACCTCTAGACATACAAGAAAAAAGCAATAAATTGATTGCTGATTCACTGATGTCTCAATGATGATTAACAGATCTGAAAAGGTGACAGTATCAAGGTATTGAAATAACTGTATATGTGAATACATTTTGGAAGACATTTGTACACAAAAAAAATACATTTTTTGGAACTGTAGATGAAAATCAATGAGTTTTAACCCCTCAATAATTAATTAATTCCTTAAAAATTTAAAACTTTTAAATTAACAATTTTTGGTCTTGGAAAAAGGTGTAGGGAGAAGAATCTCCTTGTAATTCTAAATTTGTAGACAAAGAAACTAATATTGTCTAAATCCAGAGGCAAGCAATTTTATTGCTTTATACTAACTGGAGTCAAGTCTTTGCAATTTTTCATTTGAATTTCTCCACAATACTGCTTTAAAGACCTACTCATTTTAATGCAGACACCAAACTGTTGTGAGGAATCAAGTTAAACTAAGTGTACCCAAGGTGATTACTGTGATGTGTTATTTACACTACTACATATACAAAACCGTTATATTACAAACTTGAACATGATTGTGCCAAATATTGCACACATAATAGCAGAATCCATATCACACCTTAAATGAGAAACAACATATGCATACCTCTGACAGATGGAAGGAAATAAATAAATAGGACTAAATAATTGGATGGTGCAGTAACCAAGTTCCTTAACCATTGTGAAACTGGAGACTTTTAATTATATACAGTAAAAAGTGACTAAAGTAGGATTGTACTCTAAGTACAGCAACATCAAAAAAAACACATAACAACATAGGGACAAACCCTTATTCCTTACTTACCATATAAATAAGATATTTTGTAAGGACAATACATGTTTAAGATATAATATTACAGACACAAGTATGTATATAAGTCAAACATACACATAACTATACTCATTCTGCTTCCAGAATATAACAACCATGGAATCTGGGAGAGCAATATGAGAAGACTCTGACCAAATGCCAAAAGTGCAGACATTCAGTTGTTATAGGGAGTGTTTATTGTCCTGGAACAGGAGCCAATATTGTGCATTGAAAAACCATTGATTAAAATGTCTGAACACTGTTGGGAAGCAGGACCAGAAACTAAAACTTCCCAGCTGCTCTAGCTCATGTTCCCTAGCTGCTGAGTTGTCCGGCATTACTCTGCTGCACTACTTCGGTGTGCCTCTGCAAAGCTCCGTAAAGCTGGCACAGGAGGGATAATCCTGGTCCCAAATGAGACAGCATTAATTGGTCACAGCTTGACTTGAAAAGAGAGATTGGTTTGAGTTTAGGAGGGCACAGAACACAGATTGTTTTAGGTTCTGTGTTCTCCAACCATGGCACTCTAATGCCTGGTGATCACTGCTACCATGTTTCTCCCTGCTTCTGTCCTCACTGTAACTTCTGTACTTTGTATTGATTTCAGATTTTTTCTGTACTGGATACACCTTTAACCACACTTCCCTGATTCACCCTTCCACGGATCTTAGGTGACTTATTACCCACCACCTGGACCCCAAACAAATTAGGCATAAGCCAAGTAGTATTTTTTTTACTGCAATGAAGACATCAGGTGCCTGTTGCCAATGCCTCCAGACACTGAGTACATCCATTGGCAGACTTTGGTGACTACATCTACAGGGTTTTGTGGCTTGTGCTTTTGAAGATAAAATTTATGTTTTATCTAAACCACAATTCAGGTGCCTAAATGCTTTTTTGAATATGCTCCAAAGAAACTTGTCCAAATTTTTTCTTACTCTGCATGAGTTTTGTAATAATAAATCTCCATGTAAAAAACAAAAAAACCCAACAATAACCAAGGAATTTTTCCCTCTACTCTCATTAGATAAATTTC
>VXBC01008929.1:772679-838702 GCA_013399945.1 Ploceus nigricollis | reverse complement strand
AATTTCTTGGCATTGCAGAGAAAGTATGTCAGGAAAACCTTTAGGTTTCTTTTACATATAGGTCTACTAATTATTGCACATATAGTAAGAAGCAATTAATCATTGCAGGTTTACATGACTGTTCTGCTGTAGTTCTATAGCAGCCTATGTATGACAAAGAAACAATTATATTTTGATTCTCTCTCCCCTCAGTCAGTGTTGAGGACTGTGTAAATTGTTAATCTAATGTACAGTTTGATAATTCAGTACTGTCAAAAAAATAACTTTTAAAATCTTGTTAAAAGAGAGTATGGCTTTGGGTTTAACTTATAAATTCTACTGATTTTGAAGAGTCAACTGAAATTTACTGAGCTGGTTGTGTTACTTTATAATGGGTTTTGACTAAAATAAAGTCATCAATAAAATTGGAGTGAAGCATGTGTTTTAACGAAGCAGATTATGTTCTTTGGTTTTTATTAACCACCATTTTTCTTTCCATTGGAGTATGTTAGATATGCTTATATTCTGCTTTAAGTGTCTGGCATCTGAGCATACTTAAATGTAACCAGTTCAAAACCTGAATACTTTTTTCTGAATAAAGTTATCTGTTACACAGTAGGACAATCTCTTGATTTGTCTTATGTGTAAATGGCATTGAGAATGTAAATGCATATTAGTAACTGACCACTCAAGTAGTTCAAACAGCATAGAATTACTCCCATCTACTTCGATTCTGTTACGAGTTTAGGCTTATTTTGCAGGATATTGTCTTGAAGATAGAAGAAAGCAATTTAAAAACTGATGAGAAGAGGAAGTCAAATTCTAAAGATAAGCAGCAAAAGAATTCTAGTTCATGCATTTAAGTGTCTTCACCTTGCAGCCTGAAGTGGGCAGAGGAGAGCTCTCATCTGTGCTTCTGTGAACATAGAGAGCAGTAAACAGGATACTCTGCACACATTTCTTATTACTGGGGTTTTTAACCCAGATCTTTTGCTATAAGATCTGAATGGAGCTGGAGATTAGCAGAAGAATCCTTTAAAAAAGGAAGCAACTAAAAACTTTTATCTGTTCCCCATATAGGTGGGTGAAAAATATAAGAGGACTTTGGATTGTATGTGCATTTCAAGGTAGCCAGAAATTTCTCAGTATAAATCAAATCAAATGGGTTGTAGTTTTAGAATGGCCTAAAGTAAACAGGAAAGATAAAGTTGATAATCTGTAAAATTGCACAATATGCTTTGGCATCAGAATTGAAAAAATAACACATATCCAGTTTTGAGTGCTGTGGTAGTTCTTGAGAAATTCAGAAAAACTTTTTTTTATTTGTTGTTTATAAGGATGAAGTAAAACTGCTGAACAGATCATGATATCTTAGTCTTGAAAGCTGACCTTGTTTTTATTAACTGGTGTACCAAAATTACATACACAATTCTCTTTTGTATTTCCTAGCATCTGTGATGACATAAAATTATGTTTGCTTTTTAATTGTTACGTTTACAAAATAAAATATTAGAGGAAAACTCAATAGACGATAAATAGTAATAGAATTGGCAAACTTCCCTTTTCTCCTCAGGTTAGAAGTGTAGAAACTGCTTCTTCTTAAATTTCAGTTCCCTTTTTTCCTGCATTCTTGACACAATTTATTTTCCACTTCCAGCTATCTTTGTACAGTGTTATCTTTTTAAAAAACAATCACTTTTCTTACTTAGTATCTGAAAACATTCTGGGCTTAAAAAAAAAAAAAAAGAAAGAAAAAGAAGATGTATTTTGACTTCAAGATGCCAGTTACAAGGACAGGAAAAAATCAGTTACGATTGAAAATCTGGTGGAAGACTAATAGTGAATTAAGCTGTATTGTTAAGGGAATAGCTATGGGAAAGAAAACTATTTGGAATCTTAGTTCATAATGTGATGAAAATTCTTCTGCTAATGAACTGACAGAATCTTTAGGTAGTGAAATTATTTATTGAGTAGTGAAGGTTGACTCTTCAGATGGAAATAACAGTGGGTAGTATAATATTTGGTGATAGGTACATTTTTTGGGTTAACATAGGAGACCTAATGTGTGTTGGGAAGAGTAGCTACAACTATTCCTCAAAATGAGGTCTAATGAAGTATTTGGTAACAAGAACCAAACATAGTTAAGAATTGTTTTACAAAAATGTCCCATCAGGAATGGAGTAAAAATCTAAATGTTTGAATGTGTTGGATGTGGAATGTGTTCAGAATATAACATATATGAGCTTACATGCTATTTTTATATTACTTACATAAGCATATTTGTTACTGTTCTATGGTAAATGGTTTTGGGAATCTGCCAGATATTTTACAAATGAACTGTTGGGTTTCTTTGTTGTTTGTATTCAGTGTTTGATCAGGAAAATATAACTGATTGAGGAGAAAACTATCAGAGTAGTACAGCTTCTGTGCAAATAAAATGAAAAATGTTGTTAATTTTTAGCAATAAAAGAAAGTGAAGAGAGGCCTCTAGCAGGGGCTCACAGAACCCTAAATATTAAATATATTAAATATAGCTTTCAGCCCATGCTTTTAGTCCTGTGTCACAACTAAACAAAGAAGTGTTAGAACACACTTTGAAAAGTTGTGGAGGGTAATCTATCAAGAAGTAATTCTTACACAGTTCAGTTGAGATTGACTGATGTATGATTCAAAATAAGGAATAAACAGACAAGGGGAAAATCCATTGCTAAGGAATAGGGATTTTAATAAAAAAGATCATACAGATTGTACTTTAGTACATAAACTAAATGCATTTTAAAATACTTTCAGAGAGCAAGTTAGTCTAGACTGCCCACTGTAGCCTTTTTTTTTTGTTAAAGTTTGTTTATGTTTTGGTTTCTTTTTTTTGACTATAACTGTCAGGGATAGCCTACTTTCAGAGTTGGTTGCTGTTCTTGTCTCTTTTATATAAATCTGTCATGCTGGTTGCTTCAGTTTCAAAGCTTTAAAGGCTATAAGAAATCAAAATTGATTAAATAAATCTTTATTTGCAGAGACATATACTTTGGGCTTATTTTCCTGCATATTTGGACATTTTGTATTTCAATCCCTCCCTTATAACAGAGGGGAACTAAGAACATTTTTCCAGATGTTTAGTGACACTCCACAGCTTAAAAACTGGTGTTTCTAAAGGTTGATATAGAAGATGTAGGATCAGACTAAGAAATAAAACAGACAATGTCATCATGCCACTGTTTCTGTGCACAGTGCTTGAATGAATGCTTTGTGTATTTTTTCAGCTTTTCCATGTTCTGCCCTGTCTTGAAAACTGTAAAGTACAACTGGGCAAGGCACAAGAAAGGACAGCAAGAGGAGGAAAGATTCATATGGACGAAGACTTAGAGAATGACTAAGCGTCTTTAATGCTCTTCAGGCTGAAGGCCTGTGTGTTGACCACATCATGCAAGTGTATATTTTGTGGGTAAAGGATGCTGGAGACGCTTTTCTCTTGCTTGTCTTTCCTTTAATATCAACCCCCACAAGTCCCTCAAAAATCAACCTGAATTAGGGAATAACTTTGACATCCTTCAGTGGGAAGCTGGTCTTTTCTGTGCACTTTTTGTAGCCACCTGGTTTCAAGGCAGTGTTGCTCTCAAGAATAAGCTGTTAATAATTTAAAGTTTTATAACTTAGTCTTTAGCTTTTCTCTAGAAAGGATACTGACCTTCATGAAAATGTGTTTTCATTCACTGTTGCTTTTGTAATGATGTGTTAAACTTAATATGCAAGGTATTATTGTGGTTCAGTACTGGCCCTTGAGAAGTCAAACTCTGGGCCCTTCTGGTAAGACCTGTGTTTTATTAATTTTCATGTTCTCAGCTTGTGATTTTTTTTTGTAGTTAAATTTTGGAATCAGATTAACTCAGACTAAAATTGGATTGGAAAATAATTAGCAGAAACAGGCAACTCTTTGTTTTAAGATGTGAGAATTATTCATCAGCTTAGAGCCTTGGTAAGGATCAGGTTGAATTCTCTAGCACTGTAGAGACTGAAGGGCTATTTTTGAAAAAGTAAGCGACAATGCTTGGCTGAATGCTCTCAGGTAGCAGTAGGTAAGATTAGTGCAGTCTGTGACTGGAAGTAGGACAGACATGTTTTAGTGTTTTAACACTGCTGAGATTGACAGCTGGAAAGAGCCTTGCATAGCACTTTTAAAAAATCAAATATTCAGAGGAAAGAGAGTGAGAACATGCAGTGAATTCTACTTATACCTCTTTGAGCTATTTTTTGAGATAAAGTTACTGGTGAGAGGTGGATCACATCAAATGTCTTACTGACAAAAATTGTGCAAAACCCTTTCTGCCACTTTCTCATAACACTGAGTAGGCTTCTCTTCCCCTCTTTGAATTGTTGTTTTTTTGTGACTTGCCAAAACAGTGGGGAGGCTGGGAAACTATTTTGTGGAGCAGTAATAATGTATTTTCCATTATTGATATTCCTTAGTCACCTTTTTTCATATCCCATAAAAACGTAGTGGGGGGGATGTAACAGTAACAGCAGCATTCTTGGTTAACGTCTTTAAAGTTGTTCCATGTTTGCTAATTTTGCTATGGCTGCAGTAGAGATGTGTTTACACCAGTGAAAGCTATCGTAATTAATAAGGTGATGCTGACAGACACAAATTCCTGCGAGTGGATTTTATAAGCTATCTGGGCACTCTTGGTATGTGCTCAGGCTCTCTGCCTGTTCAGAAGTTCATACTTCTCCATTTTCCATGTGCTGAAAATAGGTTACCTGTGTAGTTTAATATGGAAGTACCTATATGTAACTAGGGGGTAAAGTTTTCTGTTTGCAGTGTAGGTACACTAAAGCCTGCCCATATTTTAACAATCTATCTTAATATATTGCTTTGCATTGCTCTTGATGCAAGTCTGATGAGCAATCATTTATACCAAGAATTAGGATTCTCCATTACAGAAGACAACCCAAGACAACACAAGAAGGCTTGTGTAGCTAGCATATTACATGTTCTGGCAGATATGAGAACTATTCAGCTAGATATTAGAGTTAAGGAGAAAATATTCTTCCCTGATTTCTTGACATATGTGTTTGCCTTTAACTATCATTGTTCTATGCAAGAAACCTGGGAGCTGTTTACTCTGTTTGTTTCTCTGTGTGTGTTTTTTTATCCGTAACACACAGAGGAGGCATTGTGGTATTTTTCATTATTTGGCATTGTGGTAGGACCTAGAAGCAGCACTGTGATTAAGATTCACAAGCAACGCATACTGTAAATATTTTGCTGTAAGTTGCTCTGTATCAGTGAAGCTATGTTCCATAGAGACTTTTCTTACAGTTACAATTCTTTGCTTCATGTGCTGTTCTAGACCTTTTTTACTTGTAATAAAAAAGGCACTATGCACTGCTGCAGCTCAGACTGATTCAGAGCTTTCTGTGGTGTTTGTGTATCTTTTAAGTCAGGCAGTGTAGAGAGCTTGAACTCACGCTGCAGCCTTTGCTCAGCAAGCACATGAAATTGTGTCTCTTTCTCTGCTACGCTGTTGAACTTTGTGAAACTCATGGGATGTTTCAGAAGATATTACTTCTCAGTTTACTTTAACTGGATCTGGTGGTGAACAGATTCACTTAAAGGGATGGAGATGAAAGGAAGAGGGGGAAAGAGGCAGGTGGACAGTATGAATCATGCATGTGATGTTTGGTTGGGAAAGCAAGGCTAAAAAGGTCCAAGTATAAGGCAGAACAGAACAGGCAGATGTGTGCAGTGGAATCATAGTCATTTGTCTGAGCCTCTTGTGTAACACTCAGAAATACAGCTTTTTGTAAACTTCTGTAATGGTACTATATTTTTTCTTAGACCCTTATATGAGGCTGGTAATATGTTATAGATAATGCACAGATCAATTCTGCAGCATTTGTAGCAATGGTCAGTGAATGCACTTGAAAAAATGCAGAAAATACTGTTTGTATGTAGCTTGCTCTCTATATCAATAGGAATAGATGAAGATTTGGTTTCTGGGGTGGAGAGGTGGAAAATGCATATAGCTTGGCTTAAGAAGGATAAATACAGTAATAATTATATCAGACCCAGTGTGAAGAATGTTAGAGGTTGTCCAAAGGAGGAGTAGAGAGCATGACTTAGGAGGAGCAGCTCAGGATACTATGTTTGCTCAGCTTGTAGAAGATGAAACGTAGAGGTGACGTCATTGCTGTCTACAACTGCCTTATGATGGGTAAGAGATAAGGAGGTGCTGATCTTCTGGTGTCCAGTGATAGGAGGTGAGGGAATTGCTTACAACTGTTTTGGTTTGGTTGGTTAATTAGAAATTCTCTGCTGAATCATGGAATGGCGTATGTTGGAAAGGATCTCAGAAGTGGGGTCAAGCACTGGAACAAGCTCCCCAGGGAATTGGTCATGGCCTCAAGCTGTCAGTCTGCAAGAATAAAATAGAGTACAATATTTCAGTTGGCAGGGACCTACAGTGGTCATCTAGTCCACCTGCCTGAGCAGTTCAGGGCTGATGGCAAGGTAAACTATGTTGTTAAGGGCACTGTCTGAATGTCCCTTAAACACTGACAGGCCTGGCGTATAGACTACTTTCTAGGAAACCTGTTACAGTGTTTGACCACTTTCTCAGTGAAAAAAATACTTTCTAATGTCAGGTCTGAACTTCCCTTGACTCAATGTTGAACCATTCCTACATGTCCTGTCACTAAATGACCTGGAGAGGAGATTAGTGCCTCCCTCCCCAGTTTCCAATCAGCAGACTTGCTACTGGTACATTCAACTCCAGTATACAGATTATTGATATAAATATTGAACAGGACTGGCCCTGGAACCAAGCCTTGAGGAACAGCACTGGGACAGGTCACCAATCAGATGTAGTCTCGTTTGGTACAACCTTTTGAGCTCTGCCCTTCAGACAGTACTTCACTGAGCGTACCATGAACCTGCTCATCCCACAACTGGGCAACTTGTCCGGAAGGATGTTGTGAGGAGCAGTATCAAAAGCTTTGCTAAAATCCAGAACTATATCTATTACCTTCCCTTCATCCACAAGGTCAGTGGCCTTATCCTAGAAGGATATAAAATTAAACAGGATCATTTCATGATCACAGCTGCCGAGACAGCAATGTACTGTCACATCCCCCACAAGTCCTTCTGTATTCACAAATAGCAAGTCTGAGAGGCCATCTTTTCTAGTTGACTCACTGAGTACCTGTGACAAGAAGTTACCTCCTACGGACTTCAAGAATTTCCAAGACTTCCTCATCACAGTGGTATGGCGTTCCTGATTGATATTAATTGAAATCTTTTATAAGGGCAAGGGCTACAAATTCATGGGTTTCCCCTAAATTGCCTTGAGAATAATTCATCAATGATTATATCCTGGCTGGGGTATCAGTTGTAGACACCCACTGCAACAACTCCTTTTCTTCCATACCCCTAATCCTGCCACAGGGGCTCTCAATTATAGCATCACTAACTGTAGGGCTGTGCAGTCAAGCCCTTGCTCACAAACAGAGCAATTCCTCCACCTTGCTTGCTCTGCCCATTGCTCCTGAACAGCCTGCAGCCTCCATCCCAGTGCTCCATTCCTGGGACTCATCCAACCATGTGTTACAAACGCCAATAATATCACAGCTGTGGGAACTGACCAGTCCATCCTGTTCAGGAAGCATTCAGAAGGTGCTCTGAGATACTTTTAACTTTATGTTAAAAGACGTTTAACTTTTATGTTGCACTGTGCGGAGTCTTGAGTTGGATAGGATGATCCTCAGAGGTCTCTTCCATCTCAGGATGTCCTGTGTTTTAAGAAGAGTTACAGTTTGCTTTCCAATTCAGTTCTCTCTCTGTCTGCTGCAGGGTTGGCAACTTGGAACTTAGTAACAAAATATTTACAATGTATCAGGGACATTGAAGTATCTCTGGAGAAGCTGTTGGTTTACTGTCAGGGAAAACTAGTGCTTTGTCTTAATGTCAAGGCCTCATAAACCTTGGAGGAGGAGAGTGCTGAAGCTGAAATTCTACTTCTGTGAAAGCAGATCCTAAGGAAGCCACTACTGTATCTATACCCACCAGTATGTACTGTGGCCTTGGCAAAAACGAGAAATTAAATGCTTCTATATCCCTGGCTGTTCTGGCTGGTGTGAAGATTCACTCCCAGAAGTATGTTGATGAAAACAGAAAGTATGAGAATATTCTCATAGTTTTCTTTTCATTTGTTTTGTTGGAGTACTAATTAACAAATTTGGGTCCTTTTCCAGACTTCTCAGCCTCAACTAATTCTCATTTTTTAGGGGGAATACTTGTAAGTTCTTTAAGGAGTGAGTGATATTTTAAGTTGAAGATGCTTTTGGTAGTGCATTTGAGTTTTAACAGGACAAGCAAAACATTCTGCTGGCAGAAGATATTTGGGGGTCCTGGTGGACATGAGGTTGAACGTGTGGCAGCATTATGCCATGGGGGCAAAGAGGGTGACTGGTTCCTGGGCTGCATTAGACAAAGAGTCTCCATCAAGCTGTGGGAGGTGTTCCTTCCCTTTTATTCAGCACTGGTGACGAGGCAACACTTGGAGTGCTGTGCCCAGTACTGGGCTACTCAGTACAAAGGAGACATGGGTGTGCTGGAGAGAGTTTAATTAAAGGCCATCAAGATAATTAAGGCACTGGAACCTCTGCTTAAAAAAAAAGTTTCCAATATTCACTATTAGCATAGCATCTGTCCTACAGTTACAAATGTTTTGAACAGTACATTTTACTGTCCTTTCAGGTTTCAGGTCTGTTTGTATAGGTAATATTTATGTGCCTGATGGAATAGTTTTGTTTTTTTTTTTTTTTAACATACATATTTTAAACTCATCAATACCTAAGGAATTTGAAAAACTATTAGTAAGAAGTAAGTACTAACGGGGTCTGAAGGAATCTTATGATCTTAATAAGTAGCTAACTATTCTGTTAAATAGTTTCAAGTTGTTAGCTTTGCATTTTTATAAACTGTGCTAGATTTTTATTTAAGGTAGAGACTTGCATTTCAGTCCATCAGTATTTGTCTGACTCTAGCAGTAGGTTGTTGCTCAACAAACGATGGTCTTTACTACAATCCTGTCCTAGAAGTACTGTCACTGTGTGTTTCCATTATGTAAAGAAGTAAAAGAGAAGTAAAATCAATGCTCTTAGCGTTATTTTATATGATCAGGAGAAAACTGATTTCCATTCCTAGTATTTTCTAAGCTATTGAACAATGACTCAAGCTACTCTTTATAATACTTTTACAAATGGTATCTCACAGGTGAGGAGACTGTTCAGTACTACTCACTGCATCTTACACATTTGCTGGCTAATTATTAAACTTACTCTATGCTTTATGATTCTGAATACGTTTAGTACCATCTTTTGCATTCACTTTGAGCATAGAACTATTGCTTAAATTGTTTTCGCAGGGATTTGGAAAGTTAATAATCTTTCCTTCATTGAGCATGCGGTCACAAAAGTTAGGATTTATAATGTTTCAGATTCTTTAGCTTAATGCATAATTTTAAGACATAGGTAGAAAACCTGGTGGTAAGCATGCATGCTACTTTGTTCCATTCTTAAATATTTTTATTTTGTAACATATGGCTTTCATGTGTACTTTTGTGTTGAATAATTAAAGTATCTCCCAGAAAAATTTTAAATTCCGTAGGTATAAAATGCAAAGAGAAGAATATACTTAGGACTGAAGTTTAAAGGTAGTAAAGGTGAAAACAACAACAAAAAAAGGGGTTTAAAAGCCAGGAAGTGTTTAAATTCATGCAGATGAAAAGGGATGGGAATTGGCTGCTTGGGGCAAAAACAGAATACCAGAAAACATGGAACTTGGTTTAGTCTGTGAAAAAAACCCCAACATTTCAGTGTCATATAAACAGATCTATTAAATTAAATTGAAAGAATCCAAGACTTTCAGGTTAAGGCATCCAGATTAGAAATCAAAGGTTAGAGCTGTGTGTGTAACTTGGACTTTGCTTTTCTCTCATATGTCTAGCAGGAGTCACACATTGAAGCACTATTTACTGGGCTTTGCCACTGAACCATTTCTTTCAGTTTATCTGTAAGAATGACAAAAAACCCACCTGCTGTTGAATGGTGCTTCATTACTCCATAGTTCTTGTTCAATTCATTTACTTAATTTCAATTAACTGAAGCTTGCCAAGGCTTTTATTTGACATTGAAAAAAGTCTCTTCAATGTTTTTGCAACTTCTAGTAATTTTAAGTGGGACTTATTGCCTGCTTAACTATTACAATATGTTCATTTACAGCTATATATACACTTTTTAAAGTCCTTGCCAGCTAGAAAGATGTGTAATGTGCAATAATTAAAACAATAGTATAGCTAGGCAATATTTTCCTTTTCTTAAAGTTTGTTCTTATGTTCAAACAATTTTGGTTCTTTAAAAGTGAATGTAACAGAGTGCATATGTGAAAGAGTTCTTCTAAGTGACTGAAGCATGTCAAGGTACCATTTTGCCAGCTTTATGAGTATTTTAAATTCTGGCATTCTATTGAAAGAAATCAAACCAGCAAATATTTTCATTAAGTGTATGAGATGTCCATGAACATAGCTTTTTACTGGAAGCTAATGTTCACAGGAGTAAGGTTGTTTTTTCTTCCCCCTTTTCCCCCATACACCAATTAATTGCTGATTAATTAAAGCTAATACCTTGGCCTACACGGTGTCTTGTCTGTATCCCTAGTCCATTGTACCTAAACCAAAATTTGTATTGGGCTTCACTGTATATTCCTGGTTACTGTATATTTGTTCAGTCAGTAGAGTAGAACTGCAGGCCTGAATTGACCTGAAATAGTAAGTCTTAGAGGAAGAGAACATCTCAAATGGAGGAAGAGAGATGAAATTTTTGTGAAGAACACATTAGTTTTGTCTTCAAGATGAAGCAAATGTTCAGTGGTTCTCAGAAGGCCCTACTAGTGTTTGTGGAAGACATCTCTTACTGATAAGTATTTCCATTGCTTCTTAAAGTGGCATTTGGTTTGTGGTAAGGTTTGTGGCATTTGAGGAAAGAAAACTTTAAGTTCTGTATTTGCCTATGTGTAAATATTACTGTAGTATTAACTTTTGATGATCAGAGCTATCCATATAGGGCATGCCAAGTCTTAGGTTTTTTTTTTTTTTTGTTAGTGTAGAGGGCAAGAAGAATTGTAGAAATGACTCTGCTGTCCTGCTCAGTGTTAGAAAGGCCAACACATTTTTGGGTCTACAGATATTTCTCCGGATCTATTTCAGATCTGGTTTCTGTTTGTGCATATCAAATTACTGAGATTGGAAGTTTTCTAATGGCAAAGGGAGAAATCTTTCATTTTTTAAATGATAAAAAAATCTGGTTCTCTCTGGAAGTAATACAGTTTTTGTTATTTTTTCAAAAAACCCAGTTAATTAGATGTGTTCAATTAGCTGTGACAAAATCATCAGCTTTTTTAATGTTGATAAATAGTGAAATGGATTTTTCAATCAGAATTGTGTTGAATAAAAATTCTGGATTTTGAAAGTCTTAATGAAAAGAAATTGATTAAGAAACTTACTTGCATCTGACATAAGACATTTTTTCCTTTTTTTTTCTTCTAATTTTTACATCAAGAAACTTGCTTCTGACCTTATACTTGCTGATTTTGATCAGTGTGGTAACTCCCTTCCCCCCACCCCAGCTTTGTTTCTTTGGTGGAAGAAGAGGGCTTGGAGGCAGGACTAGAAGTTTGGATGATTTTCTATGCTACCCAACAAAGTGGAACAACTGTCTTTTCCTGAAAGATGCTCGCACAGTGTTACTTTGTCACCCTGCATGCTCTACCATGGGCAGAGTTTCCCTAGAATCTTTCCTTCCTATACCTCACACTCAGAAGATCAGAACAGCTACAGTACAGAAATTCTGACACCTACAGCCTCCTGAAATCACTGTTCACTTCTCCAACCTTTAGCTTTAATTGATCTTTTTACGTTAATGAATTAAAGTGGAATAAAAAACGAACTGTTTTTTGTGATGGGATTTTTCATATGTTATGAAATTATATCACAGGTAATTGGACCATACTATCTTGGTACTTCTTTTTGTTTGTCTTATTCCTAGCTTGATTCTTGTGGTATCATATGAGTAAAGAAATGGTTTTCTCTCTTGGTGGGTGTACTCTTTTACATCTGAGTGCCTTGATTCTTCATTAAGTATCTCCTCAATTACTGGTTCATGGCATCAGGCAATTTATAAATGTGTTTGCTGCTCCAGTGATAGTTCTTAACTTTCAGCTTTACAAGAAATACCTGCACTAGATGCACTCATTACTCATTTCCAAATGAGTAATGCAATTTAAAATGTGCCTGCTTAAATTCTATGAATAAGTAATTATTCTACTAATGACTGAAAAATAAATAAATGAAATATTCACTGTTGTTGTTCCCTTTGATTTCTGATGTTTTAATAGCATTTTGAGATTTGGAGAGTATTGTTCACAGAAGTGTAAATTTTATAAATGTTATTATTGTTAATGAGACTGACTTCCATGAAACTGTTGATTCACACGAATTAGGAAATGATCCTTTAATTTTTTTAATAGACTTCTATGTTGTCCATTCCATGGTTTTGCTTGTGTCTTATTTTGTCCTAATCAATCTGTAATTACCCAAAATAATATATACAACTGAAGTAATATTAAAATATCAGCTGTAGGAGTTAATAACTAGATTGTACTCTTCCAGTTGATGTAACAGTTATGTATGATGAGGATGGTTTAGAAAGAAGGGTTGTGATCACTGTGGTCTTCATGTGGCTCTCCAGAGTCTCTCAGTGAATTTTTGTTGTCCAGGAATTTTGAGTCTGGGGATGGTATTTGTATGTGTTGATGAAACAGTTCTGAAAGTAAAGCTTCACATCCTTCAGACCAATGAAGTTTAACCTAGAGCTTGAAAAAAGAGGTGTAGCAAGTTCATATTTGGGAATGTGTGGTAATTGTAGCCCTGTCAGAATTAATCCCCTCCTTTTCAGGAAGATTATAACTACAAAGATGGTGACTTACATTGCTGTATGTAATCCTCTCTTTAAGATTATGTAAAGATAACCTCAAAGATTTTAACCCTTAATTGGCATATTCAAGAGCCAAACTGGGCATTTATTTTGAGAGACAAGAAAAAGGGATTTAGGGATGAGGAAAAAAATGTTTGTCCATGATGCAAGAAAACAGTAAATAGTGCCCCTGTGACATAGTGTTCCCTTGTCCATTAGTGGTAAGGGCTTGCATTATTTGAAGTATGACTTCTAAAATTGTTTAGTTAAAAAATCCTCATCTTTCAGTGTTTCTTCATCATCTGTTTTTCTTTGTCGTGGAGACTTTTTTGTAAGTTAGATCAAGAAAATACAGGTATTTTGCTTTTGACTTTACTCTGGATGTGAAAACTACTCAGTCCTCCTAATGAGTATTTTCACTTTGCTTGGTCTAATTGCCATGCCATGCATTTCTGCAGATCAGACAATGTGTTTAGTTGAAATTTCATTTATTTTTGGCTGTGTGGATATAATTTCTTCTGGCTCATCAAGATGGGAGGTTGCTAGTCCTTGAAATTTTCAGATTTTCAGTATTGGAAGAATCCCTACTAGAACTTTCAGAAATCTTCCTCAGCTTATAAAAGGTTTTACTTCTAGTAAAGTAAAAAAATGATGGTAGTCCCATCTTCATGTAAGTCTATCAGTTCTTCTATTTATGTTACTTCTTTATTGTCCCTGCTTAGTTTCATTCAGTATATGCGTGCTCTCTCAGCAGCAGCCTTGCTCCCCAGAAACCTGAGATTTTTGGGAACATTTATGTCAACACTCTTTACTTTCAGTCTTTGTTAATTTTGGGCTACTCTTTCATGGTCTATTATCCCAGGAGAGCTTTTTGTGTCTTTTTCTTGAGTATGACAATCGATACTGGTACCTTAAAAAATGTCAATAATACTGTATTTGTCAGCACTGCAAACAGTTCCTGTGATAGAGTTCTTGTCCACTGTCTCACCTCACCTCTGCCCCCTGCCATGTCTGACCAGTAATTTTTCTGTCAAAGGTTGAAGGGCCAAGTTTTGGATTATGCTTCTCTTTTTCAGTTGTGCAGCAGCTTTTGTCATATGTTCAGACCAGCCTTTAGGGACTGATAAACATTCAAAGCTCTAGATAAAATTGTTCATCTTGTAAAATCTAGTTTGGCTGAATTTCTTCTTGAAGGCTTTGTTTACCTGGAGTAAAAACATGTTTGACTGGAAGTGAGTATGACCCAATGTGCATCAGGCAGTGAAGACTCTCTTGTTTGTTTTTTTAAAAATATTAATGTTAGAGTGGCTTTTTGGATCTTGAACGAAAATGACAAATATTGTCATGTGAGCAGGCTGTCTTCTGAAAGAACCAACCTGCATCTGAGCTGATTAGGCAACAACCTGTTAATTTAAAAATGTCAGTAGCTGAGTTAGTGATGAAAATAACTGATGACTGAAGCCTTAAATAAATTTAATGTTTCCTTTCTTCTTAATTCCTAACCAGTTCTTGATTTCTAATCAGTTAAGAAAGGATGAGTGGGCTGCAGCTGTTAGAATCTTTGGAACATGATGGAAACTGTTAGAATCTTTGGAGCATGATGAAAACAGAATCAGTCAGTTCAACTAATTTCTTCAGTAAAGCCCTTGTCAATATAAGCTATGACACAAAACTTTACACAAAACAATGTATTGTTGGTAAAAACCTATGTTTATTTTTAAAAGTTTAAATGCTTTTTTTTAAACTTTCCTATATTTTAATCTGTTTTTCTAAAGAGTATTTGACATGCATGTCAGTATTTCGTTTACAACATACTGAAAATGTGGAGCTGTAATCATTGCTTAGGTGTAAATGCACCTAAGTGTACCAGATTGGCAAGAATATAAAATAGTTTTCTTTTATAGAAGGATGTTAATTCAACAGGGTCAGAACAGAACATCAGGGGACTGTTGTTGTAGGTTGCAGTCATGCGGTTACAGCCCCTCAGCCAACTCCAAACCTAACTTTGTTTCATCTCCATCAGCTATTGAGATCTCCCTCACAGTGCAATAATTTCTCCCGGGCATCGTGGTCATTTTTTCTTTCAAGAGGAGAGATGCGAAGCTGAGTGTAGTGAATTCTTGCTTCTCTGTTATCAGGAGATTGACAAACGTGTTTGCCAAATGCAGTTAGCAGCTTAGTAGCTAGCAGAGCCAGAAAGTCAGGTTTGGGCAGGTGGTATTACTTGCAGATAAATCAACACATGAAGTCTGAGGAGATTATACAATGAACTATCTAGTTGAGGATTCTGACACTATTTATTTATTTATTTCTGTATTTATTTTGCTTTGCACATCCTTGATGTAAAGTTTAAAAAAGCACAAATCTTATCCAACCAACCAAATAAGAACCAACCCCCCCCTAGCATTTTAGATCTACATAGGTTAAACAGTTGAAGGAAAGAAACAATCATAATTTGTCAATTACAGAAGTATGCCTAAACTAGTTTTTTAATGTATGTTTAGAACTAGATTGGAGATCTTAGTTTCTTGGGAAGAATTTGAATTTATTTGAGCTGCTTGAATGTGTTGCTTTCATGATGCTTTCCATATCAGTGGCCTCCAAAGTCAGGTGTAGAAGACCATCCGGAGGAATGTGTGAAGAAAATCTAAGACTTATATTTTACCCAAAAAATAAGAAAGAAATTAAGCTTTATTTAGTATTGACACTGGCACGCTCTGTAGGTCTGTATGTTGGATGGTCCTGTGCCACATTTGGTTCGTAAGGTGTCCTGAAAACAGATTTAGTATTCTACAGCATGATGGGGTCACAGTAACACCTTCATTTGTTCATTCACTTCTAGTGTATTGTGATGGAGGCAGTTTACTTGTGCCCAGTTAGGAGGATTTGTGGATTATAATATTTAGTTTTTACTAAGCAAACCCTCACAAAATAGGCAAATAGCTTAAAAAAATTCCTGCAACGAGACCATGGATTGGAGATAATACTAATAATATGAATAATAAGAACATGGCAGAGCTGATGCTTCTTCTACTCCTAGCATGAGCTCTTGGTCAGGTGTATTATGAGATAAAACCATTGGCAATTACAGGTGACAAGAAGTCAGCCAAAACAATTTGGTTTGTCAAGAATGGTATTTCAAATACGGATGTACATCCGCTATTGGAAATAATGAACATTGTTTCTTGAGGTATCAGCTGATGATAGTATGAAGCCATCACAATTAGCAAGGCATTTAAAAACTAAGCACCCAAAACATGAAGACAAACATCTACAGTTTTTTTCAGCAATGTTGAAGTCAGTGCTGTACTCAATCCAAGACTTTACAAGATTTCGCTAAACTTAGTGATAGATCATTAGAAGCCTCTTTTGAGACTTCTCAGCAACAGAAGACAGATACTATTGGGGAAGCATTTCATCTTCCTGCGATAGTATAAATGTCTGAAATAATACATGGTAAACAATGTGGTGACAAACTAAAACACATTCTTTTGTCAGCAGATACTGTTGGAAGATGTCTGGAACACATTGCCAAAGTTATGAAGAAACAAATATCAGAAAAAATTACACAGTGGGAGAGGCTTGCTCTACAAACACTTGGATGAAAGTATAGGTGTTTGTGGTGTGGCTCAACTTATGATAATTGCTAGATTCTGGGTCCATAATGAAATTCACAAAGAACTAAGTCATTAGGGAAAGATGTACCAGACAAGAGACATTCTTAAGCATAAATTCTAAACAGTGTCTTCTTAAATAACAGCATTTTTTTAAATGGAAAAACTGTACAAGAGTAACCACAGATGGAGTTGGCTGATTTGACCAAAGTAAAAAAGGTTCTTGGCTACAGTTACAAGTTGAGCACGACTTGCAGAATTCATTCACTGCATCATGCATAGGCAAGCAACAAGGAAGTTGGAGCCATAAGTGCACAAAGTGCTGCAGGATGTCATTATTGTGGTTCATTGTATGGAAACAAAACCTTTAAATAGTAGAGTATCTAACATAATCTGTAATGACACTGGGTGTGACCAGGAAGATCTTGTGTACTGTGCAGAGGATCACTAGTTATCATGGCAAAGTGCTTAGAAGAGTTGTAAAACTTGAAGATTAATTACATGTTTATATCACAAAAAGACAAGTGTTACGAATTTCCTGACCTGTTTGGTGATAATATTCAGCAGTATGCTGACTATCAGTTATTTTCAAAAAAAATAAAGACACTTAAGACACCGTCACTTAAAGGTGAAGATGATATTTTAACAAGCAAGAAACCTATTGCTTTTTGAAATAAACTGATGCTATGGAGAAAGCATTTTGAAAATAGATGTTTTGAAATGTTTCCTTGTGTGATTTTTGTTGCCAGAAAAGATGTGTCATCTGTAAAACCTTCCATAGTTGTAGACTTAAACTTGGAAGCAGAATTTCCTTATCTGCTTAAAAGGCCTCCCAGATAAGAGTTTCAGAATCTGAAAATTTGATAAAAGTACAAAATGCACCTTCCATTGGTTTACAATAAAAAGTGATTGATACCAGAGAAGATGGAAATTTACTGGCCAAATTTCAAGAAAAACCTTTGCATAATTAGTGGATGGAGATGAATATGAGTGTCATGATTTAGAAAGTGTAGCCAGTGATGCAATTTGATTTGGATGTACATATCTTTGTAAATTGTGTGTTCCAGCTATGACAGCCAATAAACTGAATTTAAAATTAGGCCTTCAAATCACTGTATTACAAAGTGCTAAGTCAACATTTAAAAAAATGCTGAAGCATATTCAGTCACATGGCTCTCACAAAAAAAAAAAAAAATCCACCTTTTTTTATTTTAGTAAGAGCAAAAGGGTTTTTTACCATTAAAAATATTTTAAAATACTGTTTATTTCATCTTCATCTCATCCTTTTAAATTTCTGGTTTTATATGTTGTAATATACACAGAGTGTACTAGTAAAGTGGTACATATATTTAATTTATAAATAAATACACACGTATTGGAGGTATATACTTAAAATTTTCATACTTATAGAAGTGCATGATCAAAAAGGTTTGGTGACAGCTCTTCCCTTATTGTTATTGAAACCAATTGTGTTCACAGAAACAAATACGTGGAAGTTCATCCAGATTAGGGAAAGTCTATTTTACATGTATATATTCTTTTCTTGTGAAAAGTAGTTGTGTGATAGAAACAGAATGTTTTACTTCTAGATGTGAGTCAGGTGTAGTAATTCAGCAGGACAGGAGTGTGTGCACATGTATGTGCTGGGATGCCCCAGCTGGGATCCAGCGCACTCAGTTTTAGTTGCTGAGTGATGAGGTGGGGTGTCCTTGTAAAGTGCTTCCTGTCTCAATAGATGAGGGAAGTGATTTGTGGGTGGACAGCAGTGGGGCAGGAAGCTGGTGGCAAATGTAGGGATAGAATGCAGACATTTGTCTGAATCGCTCTCATTACTGCTCGTGTGTATTGTTCTGGTGACAGCATGATTTTTAAGCATGTAAATATTTCAAACGTTTTGTTCAGTTGAAGTTGTTGGTGCTCAGCTTATCTGAAATCAGACCATAAGTATGTCTTCTAGAGAGAGAATTATTGATACATCACAGCTGAATTTCTATTCTTGCCTTACACAGTTGTTCTAAGCCATTTAAATATATATGTTACTGAAGTGTCTTGGCATCCTGAGAGGTGTAACGTGGGACAAATTTCCAGTGATTGCTTTTTTTAGCTGCTGTTATGAAATAATGTGTTCTGCTGTACCTAAATAATATTTGGTAACTTCTTGATTAGTTGAACATTTTATTTAATAGCTGTAGCTGATAGGCAGAGATAAGTACTTTTTAATAAGCTATCTGTTTGCTTTTTTTAGGCTGAAGCCTAAACCTCTGACATGGCCACAGCCTCACCAAGATCTGATACAAGTCACAACTGTAATGGAAGATTACAGATGCAAGTAACAGGCAAGTAGTGATTTGTATCATAGAGATTTTTACAGAAAAACCTATGTATTCTACAAAAGCAATCCTGGAAGTGAGTATAAAAATGAACTAGTTTAATATCTCAATTAATGATATGAATGTTACAGTTAATAATGTGACTATATGTAGATGATTTGAGGCTAAATAAAGATTATACAGTGAGTTGCATGATAGGGTTTAATAAATCTTCAAAATAAAAGGGAAAAGTATTCCTAACAACAGTACAGACAATTGAAAGATGTTTTGCTTGGGAACAAGTGGTTAATGAGATGTATTCTGAAGAGGGAACACATATTACTGAAATTCTAGGAAAATGGTTGGTGGTTGTAGTGAACCCCAAGCTAAAAATGGGTACAATGTTTTAGTGAAGGTGGAGAACTGGAGGAGATGGCAAAATTTGCTAGCCCTTCAGAAGATTAAGTTCTTTCATTGCATATCAGGTAAATATTTGTTGAATATAATATCCTTAAGGCCACAGGTTAGACTTAACAGACATATGGAATAACTTAGATTGGAAGGGACCTTTGGTGAATCCCTAGTCCACTCTGATGAAGGCAGGGCTACCTTTGAAGTTGGATCAGGTTGCTCATTATATTGTTCAGTTGAATTTTCAGTATCTCAAAGTCTGTAGATTACCAGCTTTCCTTGTGATAAGCCATGTCACTTTGAATGTTTTTCCTTCTATCCAGGTGCAATTTGCTATGTTGTCTCTTTTTTCCTTTTGCTCTGCTAGTTGTCATAGCTTGAGGCAGAAATAAGCCATCCCAGTATCCGTGGAAATTTCTGGAAAACAGTCCTGGAAATTTCTGATTGTGCTGGGGACACTTTTTCAATAGATGTTGAACAGGGCAAGTAGATTATGCATTTTGCTACTGATGGACAAGGACTGGTCAGAGATGTGACAATTGTTGTCAGTCGTAGCTACTCTCTCTGTGGGATGCCAGAACAGAACTGAGACTTCTTTGTAGTCTGAAGATAAGCAAAGTGCATCTAAGTAAACAAGTTTGATAGCTAGTAGTGACACTGTTACAGCAGTTAAAAGTAAAAATGTTACCAGCACATAGGTAAGATACTGTACATAAATACACGTACCATAAATATATATATGTGTATTTATATGTATAAGTATTATTTTACCATTGATAACTAACTTGAGCTTTCCAGAGATTTTGAGAACTCTGGGAACGCTGAAGTAAAAATGGATGTATGGCTAGGAATATATTAAGGGGATCCTGAACAAAATTTGGGAAAAACATGAGTAAGGTACCATGTCTTAATAAAGGCTGCATCTAAAGAAAGATGCATCTTGCTGGATGATCCAAAGATGGCCAGGGTATCTGAGAAAAAATGTATCATTGAAGAGTCCCCCAAATGGATATTTTATGAAATTAGATGAGAGAGGAGCCTCAAAAATTATTAACCTTATGTAAGGAGCACATTACTCAATAATGTGATGAGTCATCAAAACTGGCAATGACTAATAGCAGAGATGGAGCCACCTGTAGATTGAATGTATATATATAACTGTAAACTGACTTACACAAATGACCCTTAATTTCAGATCTGTATCTACAGAAATGGTAATTTTTTGTCCTGTGCTGAGCTGCTCTTTATGTAAAGTTTTGTATTTTTCTGCTACTGAGACTTCTTTTGACTCCAAGAAATCTGGGTCAGGGCTCAAATGGGAAGAAGTCTTTACAACATTTGTGATTGGTTTTCTGAAGGTTTAGTTCTCTAAACCTAGTCTTTATTGCAGGATCACAGGATGAATGCCAGTGGCATTCCCAGTAGTGGGAGGCAGAGGAGTGTGGGACTGTAGTATTGCTGACCTACACTGCATATTTATGTGCAGTTTTGTTTAGGCTGCTGTAGAAGCTATAATTATTTCAAGAACTATACTTAAAAAGCACTTTTATAAAGGCAGCAAGTATCATAGACTCATTTTGCAAACAAGGAATTTGAATGGACTGGTGACTTGTTTGAGTTTGGACAGATACAACATGTTGTAGGCATGCTTTGCCATCAGTATTTGTTCAAATATTCTTGGTGAGATCTTGTCTTGTTAGTTCTTTTGGAAGTATTGCTGGTATTATTACTTATTCATAGATCTTTTTAGATGTCCTAACCAAAAGATGATCATGGTCTCCTTATATGTCTGAGGACTCAAAACTTAACAACGAAACATAATCAGATAAAAGAGGGGAAATTAAGAGGAAGGTTGAATATCATTACTAAATACCTGTGTTTTAATAAATGTTGTATTTTCCTTTGGAAAGCAAATTGTGGAGGAAAATGTGGAAGAAGTAGGGGTTGTCAAAGCTTAAAAATATACCATAATTTCAGATGAAAAAATATGACTTATGTGTGGAATTACAGTTTTAGTTTTCTACAATCCAGCTTCCATCATTATCAGGGCTGCAGTTGCCTTTTATGACTCATAATGCATTACTAAGACTGGGCTTTTCAAATGTGAGGAAGTTAAGTTTGCACCTTTTTTTTTGAAACAAATAAAAGTCCATGGCTAGTGCCTTTAGAATCTTGGATGGTTGCATCCCACTAACTTGTACATGACTAATGTATATGTCTCAGAATACTGCAATCCAGAAATGTCTCCCTTTCAGTTTAGTAAACTTCCACGGTGAGTTAGCAAGTACCATAAAGAAAAGGAACAGGGAAGAATTTTTTCCAAATGGCTGAAAATACTCAGCCTTGTTTTAGTTTGCAAGTGGAGGGAACAAGAATCACACTGAAGCAAGGGAGGAATTAGAGAGAAGGCAGAGCCAGCAGGTAAATATAGTTGAGAGTCCATTCTTGTGGTCTTTTCAAGACACCATCTGCCTGAAATAGAATTTAAAATCTTGGCAGTTAGGCTGCTGTTGGTTTTTATAGTGACTTCCTCAACTGGGCATGGAAGAGGGAGAACAGATTTATGTTCAGGAGCACAGAGGAACTCGCCACTGATTTGGAGGTGAAAGTAGCTTCTTTGGTCAGTGGTGTTTCTTAATTTTTGAATATTTACCTGAAACCTTTGCGTTCATCTACAAAGCTATTTAAATAGGGGAAATCTAAGAGTAGCTTTCTTAACTGTTACAAACTGATATGTGAACCCACAAATTCAACCATGCAGTAATACAGGCAAAGAAATGAAGCTCTGTATACAGGCTTTGCTATACAGGGACATTTTGAAATAGGCATGAACTGCATTGACTTTCCTAACAATATATAACTAAAAAATAAAGTCTGTCTGATAATTCCTCAGATGCATCATCAGATGTATCATACTTAGGCATTTTTCAGTTAAGGGAAGAAAAGGGAGAACAACGAGAAAATAACCTACGTTATTTCCAGTGTTTATCCCTAAAATAATTGTGCTGTCTCTGCAGCCAGTCCTGCCAGTATGTGGGAAAAGAGTATGTGACACTTAATTTCAACTATCTGACAAAGTAGCTTTTGAAAATAAAAGCTACTAATAAAATAAAATGATAATTTTTGCATTGACTTCTTTCTGTTCAGCAGAAGTAGAGTAGGTGAGGAAAAACATTGCCTTGCAAAGTATTTCATGCAGTGTGTAGGCGGGACATTTTCTGTTTTTCAGCAACAGTATGCTGTTATAGATAAAACAATATATTTTATTAGTTTCTAGTGCCAAACTGAAACGGAAAAAGAATTGGTTTGGAACAACTTTCTACACTGAATTAACTGCAGATGGAGAAATTAAGAAAACAGCAAAATCAAGTAGTTCTTCAAATCCCAAATGGGATGAGCAGCTGACAGTGTAAGTAGATTTTTTGGTTGTTTGATACTATTTATTAGACAGACATTGCAGGCAAATATTTACTAAGCTTGGCTGCCTACATAGTTTGCTCTGGCTGTTGATGTCTAAATGCAGATGTAAGTTGGTATTTATCTCAAATGATTTTTTTTCTGAATCCTTACAATGTACTGAGAATATTTTCTTCCTACAGAGTGTGTTACTTGCATACAGTGGCAGTACATGATATAGTCTTGATATTTGTTAGCACTGTGTTTAGCATACATTGCTAGAAAGACTTACTAATTCTAACCATGTCATTCTCAACTTTAGAAGGAAAAAATGTCTCAACTGGATAAGTATGTGTCAACTCATAAGTATAGTTATGAGGAAGGTCACTTCTTCCTTTGAACTTCCCAGTGAAGGGATATGCACACAAAAACTGCAGTTACCTTGCAACTTACCCTGATATTTGACCGTTTTAATCTTCTTGTGGTTTAGTTTGGTTTAACTATGCTAGGGGTGTAGACATACCTGAATAGGACTCCATGAAGAGCTGGCAATCTTGCACTTTGTTAGAATGCTTTATTCACAAGCAAGATTGCATTGGTTCAGACTTGGGGCTGGGAACAGCATAGCTCCTATCAAGTGGAATTGAGCGTGGGCCAGTACATTTCACAGCATCTGACGCATCTGTGTGCAATAGCTAGCTTTGTTAGCAGTAGGAGCCATGCTAGATTCCAGTAAGTGCTGGAGAGTGGGGAGTGGTACGTGCTTGCATGGGAACACTTGTTTACTCCAGACCTGGTCTGAAGCAAGTAGGTATTCCTGAGCCTCATTTCTTGGTATTTCAGGTTTAGTGAACATATTAGCCCTTTGCAATGTTGCAAAAGAGAATAAAGTAGTCTTGGACCTAAGGATGATTTCCAGGATCAAGAACTAGAACAAGTACAGAGCTATCAGTATATTCACACAGACCTGAGTTTCTGTTGAGGAGACAGGTTTGCTTTGGCAAGATTTGGTGATCTGATAGAAAAGAGGCAAATTGTGATGCATAGTAATGGCAGACTCATTTCATAATGGGTATTGCTTACTTAGGGTCTTACCCTTATATGTGTTTTTAAGGTACTGGCCCCCTCTTCCTCTGGCTATTGGAATGGTATTTAAAGTTTAAGTTTAAGGCCTCTCTAGCTTACCAAATTCCCCTCACTTCTGTGGGTCAGCAATGTATTTGTGTGTGTAGGTGTTGGGGATTTTTTCCTTTACTTTGTTGAGCTTCTCTTTTACTAATACCTCCCTTAGAAGGCAGCCTATTCAAAATGCAAAAATATATTTGCTTGTGTTTCAGCAAAAATTATCCACCTTGTCCAACATGTTCAAGTGACTGCAGAGTTAGTCCTGTTGTTGGGAGAGTGTGGCTTGTTTTTATTATGATTCTCATCATTGCTGATACAACTTTCTGTATATATTAGGTCAATAGTGATGGATATGTGGCCTTTGACTTTTTGCAATGAAGTGCTTCTACTCCTGTTTTTCACAGCCAGGACCACCTTTGCAGTACTAGACCCTGTATTACAAAACTTACTCTCCAGGACCTAGCATAGCTTGAGCAGGGGAGAGATCAATGCCAAAGCTTGTCATAATACTACTGCAATTGGGTCCTTTACCTTCTGCTTCCCTCCAGTTTTTACTTTAGCTTCATCATTTGAATTTTTCCCTCTGATTTCTGTGAGTATGCCTTACAGTTTTATATATGTTTGTGGATTCACAAAAAATGTTTATCAACACTTCCATGGCAGGCTGATACCTGTTGAGCAGGCTCTTGCTTGAAAATAGATACTTTGTTGCTTTTTTCCTTTTTGAAAAATATTTAGTATTTTTCTTTTCAGTGACAGACAAATATACTTCCCACCTTTTTCTCCACATTTATTAATGTAAGTTTTTAGCTAGAACTCTGGAGGAATAGAGGAAATAAGCCTTTCATAAATAAAGATATGTTTTATATTACTGAGATTTGAGCTGAGTGTAGGTTATTCTGATGCTTCTCAAATTCCTTAGGCTGTCATAGTAGTGCACTTTAAGTTTCATCCTAAGTGTAGATAACATAGTGTTTGCAGTTCTTAGTTAAAAATTTCCCCTTGCAATAGAAAATTGCACTTCATTAGTATCAAGAAATACAATGAGAAAGTGAATAAAGTTCAAATGCTCCTAATAACAAGAATGAATTCTTAAAAATCTGTATATATTCTTTTTAAATGTATTTTTTATGCAGGAATGTGACTCCACAGACTACGCTGGAATTTAGAGTGTGGAGCCATCACACTTTAAAAGCAGATGCTTTATTAGGAAGAGCCACTGTAGACTTGAGACAAGCTTTGGAAGTACACAATAGAAAATGTAAGTTATCATGAAGGATATTTTGAATAAAGGAAAATTATTATTACTAATCTATATATCAAACTGGCAACTACACTACAAACTATACATGTAATTACAACTGACTTTCAGTTGATATCTTTACTTGTCTCTTTTAGAGATGTCTGTGCTATTGAGAGCATTTTAAATGTAATACTTCCGAAACAAACAGTAGAGTATTAATTGCTGAAAGTAAAAGCAGAAGTGATTAAATGCAATGTTTTGTAGCAAGCTAGTAGCCAATTTGATAGAAGATCTTTTTTAGATTTGGTAACCAAAAAAAAATATTAAATTTTCAGAAAAGCTGTGTAATTTTTCATGTTTTCCTTCTCTGGAGTCACTAATAGAAATGCTGGCTATTTGTCCCTCATAATTTACATGCCCAGAGAGCAATAGAAAACGTTGATTAATGAAACAGTTGTGATCTTCCTTTTAGTACATTAGAGATTGATTGTTTGATATAACTTCTAATATTAAATATTTTTAATAGAATATATCTTATTTGCTTTTCAAAATTCTTTTCTTTAGTACAACACGATGGTGAATCCACACTTTAAGTTCCACTCCAGAGTGGCAATAGAATTCCAGCTAAACCAATCTTAATCTTTTTCACAAGTTATACATATAAACCTGATGTTACTGTTTAGAACAATGGGGTGAAAGGAGAACCAAAAAAAAAAAAAAAAGGTGAAATATTTCTGATTCTTACAGAAAATGGAAACAGAATCCAAAATTAAGTGGGGCTTCTTCAACAGTATTATAATGATTCAGCAGTAAATTTCGTAGTTGGGCAGAAAATTTTCTTTTTAAATAAGAAAACTGTATCAGAAGAAACTGGGTTATAATAATGTTAGCCACAAAAAAAGTAGTTAATATTTTAACAATTTCTAACAAAATATTTAACATTTTATTACTGTAGATCCAGGGGAGGTAGGATCTAACAACTTGACAAATTCTTTCAGTTGTCTGAGTTTGCTGTACATTGCACCAAAAGTAATTTATGTGCAATGTTTCTTATTTGGGCAAGTCAGTAGTTAGACACTTACTGGATTATCTAAGAATTCACTGGTAGAATAATCTGATTGGTATCCTTCATTCATTTAGTTATTGATACCTATTCTAAAATGCAGCACTTTAAAGGCTCTTTGCTGATGAATATGGAAAGGGAAGTCCTCTAAATGCAGAAACATTAGAATTAATTTGGTTACTTTTTCTGCTAAACACCACGACTATTAAATTGCTGCCCACACACCTCACAGTTTTCTTGCCAGCTCAATTAAGCTACAGCCAGCAGTCGATCTGGTTTAGGAAGATAACCTATTAAAATAGCAGAATTTAAACCAACCACCCTTTGCAAAAATTAAGTGTGTTAATTAAACAATTCAGTGATAGGTTAATTTCTTCTCTTCTTTGAGATAGTACTTTTTTCCAAACTGCATATTGCTAAATCAGTAATCCTGTAGATTTAGGAGCTTTGTGCTTGCTGCAGTGATTTAAAGTCCCTTAAAATCCATTGTAGCACAGCAGTGTGTATCTGCTGGTAACTGCTGCCCAGCTACGCTGTCAAACCTGCTCTTTCAAGTAATAGCTTGGGGGTATCTGACAATAGATTATGGCAGCCTCCCCTGTTTTTGTGTTTATTGTTCACTTACGATGCATGCTAAGAATGAAAAAAAAATGGAAATGCTAGTTTAATGCATAGAAGTGCCCAGTTTAAATTTAACTTGGAATGCTATCATATGGAGGGAAATATGATGGCATATCTTTAAAAACTAATCTTTTAATCTGAGAGCACAAATACTAAAAGGTCTTAACCATTTTAACCTGATGAATGTGAACTCCTAGCTGACTGTGTTTGGATTTATGACATGTAGCTTTAACTGTTTTACTTGTAATAGTTGATTTAGAGGGAATTATGTACCATCCCCAGCATGTTTTACCTCTGGATTATATATGTCTCACTACAAATGTGTGTCTTGCTTGTCAGTCAGATTGAATTATTTTACTGCACCATCAGTTATCTCAAATTTTTTTTGGTGAAAATAGTATCTGATTTAACTTTTGGTTACCTGAGGCATCCTCTCTTACTGTTTAATCCTTGGAGTTGCAATCTATGAAAATGCTAGTAAGGATTCATTTAAAATAGTTTTAAAATTGAGGGAGGACTCTATGCAGTCTTTGCATTCACTTCTTCCTCAAAGAGATGTTCTTTTCGTGGTCTTTTAGAATTAATTTTGGAAGGTGCTATGAGAATTGAATGTAGGCTCTGGTTGCAAAATGAGGGGTTCCCAGTGACTTTTTAATATTTGGATGTGTGGTTCAGAAGTTGTTTGACTTTAAGCCATCACATGTTATGTAAGTAGTGCATAATTTCCAAAGGGCTTAATGGAAATGGCAGACCTGGGAAATCATTAACAAAAAAGTACCGAATCCACATAGATTCTTTAGCATGCCTTTAGAATATACTATGTAAACAGACAGTTCTTTTTTAAAATAAAGTGTGCATGTACACACAGCAGGTGTAAATGTACACCATTTGTACATTTACTATGTACTATGCTCCATAGTGATTTCTGCTTTGATTTGAATATCTCTGATGTTCAGTTTTATAGAACTAAACGCATATATCACATTTGTATGTTGAAGGTCTCTTTTAATATTATTAATTTAATTTTTCCTTTACCCCTTCTTTCCTTCTTGTCCCCTACCCAACCCAACTCCATTTTTAGTGGAGAAGGTGAAAGAACAATTGAAACTCTCTTTGGAAAACAAGAGTGGCATGGTGCAAACAGGTGAACTGACTGTTGTGCTAGATGGTTTGGTTGTTGAACAAGAATCTCTTACAAATCTCAGTTCATCAGCAACCAGTAAGTTAAAATAATTAAACCAGATGATAATATTTAGATTAAGATTTCATACAGATATAATAGAATATTTCTGTTGAATTTGTTTCTTACTGTTCAGTAGAAGTTCAGCAAAATGGCGAGGCTGTACATGAAAGCAGAGATGCTTCAGCAAGAAGTTCATCCAGGTTGGAATTTATTTTTGTGTTTTATGTGATATGAAGTGTATCAGTAAATTTATCAGTTGAAATGTTTGGGTTGTTTGTGTTTTGGTGGGTTTTTTGTTGTGTTTTTTTTAATGGTTTTGAAGATGAGAGATTTCAGCTGTTGAGGTCTAAATTATGTTGCCACAGGTTTTAGAAACATTTTTTGTTTGATAATTACATAATTTAGTTCAACTGATTTGAAATCTATAAAATGCTGCAGCAGAAATTAGGGGAGCAGTGGCTCAGTGTATTTTTATGTACTTATTCAATTTATTTTCTTTTGCTGCTTAAGAACCATTTCAATTCATGTCTACCAGCTTTTTGCAATGTAGCACCTGAACAGAAGGAAGAGGAAAAAAAAGCCTGAATTACTTCCTCCTTAGCCTTTTTAAGGTCATAATCAGGAACTTAAGAGACTTGTATTGAGTTTCACAAGCAGTATTTGTAACACTGAGGCCAAGGCCTGTTTCCTCCTGAAGTGTCAAGAAAAAGACATTCAGACCAATTAAGAACTTCATTCTTGGCTTCACTACCATTCTAACCTGCTCAAGGACTGGCTGGAGAGAAGTAGGAATAGATTTTTTTGCCCCCTCATCTCTAGTAAGACAAATAGGTCAATTCAGATCAATTTAATGTTACTGGTCTGCTCAGTTACCTTGTGTGAACCTATTTCTGTTTAAGTTATTGACACTAACTGGAGTGAAAAAACATCCAGTTGCTATGCATTTGAGTGACAGGGACACATTTGTCCTTGTATGCTTGACTTGATTCTTTTTTTTGAATTTATGGATGTTTGTCTCTCTTCCCTGATGGGTGCTCAAGATGAGGGAGTGAGAATAAAACACTGTTTCTGCTTTTTTTTGTTAGAAAGGTTTGGGACTGCTAAAAGTGGTTTGAAACACATCTTCATACCATTTTGAAACAGTAGTAATAATCATTTGTTTTCATTCAGCTAGTGTTGCTGGAGATAATCTCTCTTACTGGGATCCTGCTCTTGGTGTTGATATTTTAATTTACTGCAGTTTTCCACACAACTATCCAGCAGTTTTGATTTACAGTTTTAAAATTAAGAGATTAAGAAAAGTTTTAAGGTAGCTTCTCTGCATGTCTTTTGGAGATAAATTGAGTTTGTAATCCAGAGTTGAAAAGGGATAATACTTCAATTCTCTGTTTATACTGCTCCTCTGGAGTTGGGTAGGATAGCGTGGAAATGCTGCTTCTTCCCTTCTTACTCCACAAAATTAGACTTCTAACTGTTCTCACATTTTTTGTCATCTATATAATTTCACTATTTAACCTCTACTCTTTGAGATGATAAGGAGTTGGCATTGAGTGTGATTTTCAAACTGTGTGTCTCTGGTGGATGGCTTTAAGCATTCTGAAAGAGATTTAAGTAAAAAACCAGTGTACTACTGTAACTGAACAAAACTTACGATTCACAAGCCCTTAAAGTGCATTTATTTCCATGTGGCCTTGTAAACACAGAGCTGCCTGCGTGTATTTGTCCTCACAATGTCCCATCCTGCCAATGCATAGAGCAGTTCATCTTATTTTCCTTTTACTGAGGGAGAATTTTGTTGCTTTCTTGTGTTATGAGTATTTTTAGTGCTATGACTAACAGAACCAGTTCTTCCTCTTGCTTAATGAGAGAAAAGGCTTTCCTGCTCATAGCTACACTTTGGAAGGGTGCCGAAGGCCATTTTGAAAGATGCAGCGGGTGCATCAGTCTGGTCAATTCTAATATGTCATTAAAAGTAAAAGAGAAAGTGAAAATGGAAACTCTTACCTGTTATAAGCATCTGAAATCCTCAAAACTGATTCTTGCCTTTTTCTTAACAGTCAAGTCTGAGACCAAAACAATTAATCTAGGCTGCAAACACCATGCTATAAGCAGTTGTGAATCTACCACCATTTCTTTATTCGTTTCTATAGCATGGTTTTACTATAGCATTTAGTTTAGTTGTGTAACTGTTTAACATGTTGCTTGTAGTAACCTGAAATCATCTTTTATTTTTACCAAGATCTGCTTGTGACATTTCCAATGGGATAGACAATCAAGTACCTTCCAGCTCTGTAATACAGAATACGTTCTGTGTAGAAGCTGTTAATGGAGACAGCACACCATCTCCTAATCATGTTGCAGCCAGACCCAAAAATACACCAGTACCAAAACCACTCGAAGCTCAGCCTGTCAACAGCACTGGTAAGAATGGGAGAGTTACAGGAACGTGTCCCATGAGGCTTTTTTATCTAGTTGTATCTCAAGTTGAGCTACTTTTTCTATGAAATTTTTGTTGGAATTCAAAAGTACTGAAAGGATGTGGCTTGAATTTATAACCTTGTGTGTCCACTTCTGTAAATTTTTTTGCAATAGACCCATTCTTAAATATATTTTATTTAGTTTCATACTTTATCATAAGTTCTTTTCTCTGGTGAAGGAAGATTAAAGT
This sequence comes from Ploceus nigricollis, assembly GCA_013399945.1. Lineage (NCBI taxonomy): Eukaryota > Metazoa > Chordata > Aves > Passeriformes > Ploceidae > Ploceus > Ploceus nigricollis. The sequence goes on along the minus strand of VXBC01008929.1, from coordinate 808,064 downwards.
GTTCAAAATCTTCCATTTTTCTGTCCCAGATGAAGAAACCATATTACTGTTTGTCTGGAGGAAAAATCAGGTTTCTTTCACAATTAATTTGAGTAACTATGGTTAAATTTTTCCTGACATTACATAAATCTGATTTAGGCAGGGAACTGCTGTGCTCTGAGTCGAGATGTATTGCAGATTTTCTGTGGCTTCAATTTTTTTCAAAAATTCCATTTAAAAACTGGTAGTGGCAAATATTGAATTTTGTTTTCCTCTTAAACACAAAAACATTGATTCTGACTACAGTTCACTTTTGGTCCAGTGAAACTAGTTTTCTGATTTGAAAAAAGGTTTTTTGATTTTCATTCCTCTGGCATCTAATAATGATGCTGTGTAAGACCTTTGTCTTTTCTCAGCTGTTTGGGAGAGATTACAGTGATAGTAGAGAGAAAAGAAAACTGTAAATAGAAATAGGCAAGTTGTAATTAAGTGGTAGAACAGAGATTGTCAAACTCTCTGTAATAGACTTGAAAATGTTGGTGTGGTTGGAAGATAACAGAAAGAATTATGAACTTTAAAAAGTAATAATTAAATTAGGTCTTCTCTGAAGCTTTTCTCTATTTGGAGAACTTTAATTTGATTCCCCTCTCTCTTCAGCTCAAGGCTAGAGGGCATATATATTATTAAGGCATTGCTCCCTTTTTCTTCAACAGAGAGAGCCATTTGAAATCTGTATTAGGATAGGGTAATTGAAAAATAATTGATTTGTTCAAGTGGTAATATTGATGAAATCATAACTGACCTTGCACTGAGGCATTGATATAGGAGAAATCAGCTACTGTACCAGTGGGTGAAGATGTTTTTAAGGCAAGGCATAAAACGGATCTCTGGCATTTTTTGATGACACCTTTTTTTTCACTATTGTGCTTTAGCAGGATTATAATTTTATGTGATGTTGCCAGAATTGCTGTTTTAGGCATAATTGGTGAAGTAATCATCTGATGTAATGTTTTATACATCTGTTTTGGAGACGAACTTACTAATAGAGCAGATGATTTCTTCATTATTTTGCTTCTAACTTTATAATGTAATCCTATTCACTCTTTAATGTGGATGAGTTGAATATTTTAAATGGAAGTTGAAATTTCAGTTGGCTTTTTTCTTGTGTAAATTAAATTGTTGCTAGTATAAGCAGACATTTGAGGAAACTTGATCAAATTGTTCATAGTTTTCCTGTCATGCTGAAACAATATAAAATCATTATATGCCTTAATGTAGTTAATTTCTTTTGTGCCATCTGGAAGCAGTGTGTGTTACCCTGGAAAAGTTTTGCTCAAAAAGTAGTGCCTTTAAAGAACTTAAAAATCTGTTGCCTGTAAAATCATGCTTATCATTATGCATATCAAGAAAATTCATATGGTGCAGTGATAATTCCTTAAAGAAACTGATTTGCTAATTTGAATTCTGATGACAGAATTAAACAAGTGAACTCTTTAAAATAATGAAGCAACATTTTATTGGCACTAGTGTAGGATTAAATTCTGCAAATGTGTATCAATAAAGTGAAGAGTTTAGAATTATATTAGTTTCAGTCCTTAGCATGGTAAGATGATAATATACTGTAAGGTGAGGAAATGCTTGAAGCATGTGTTGCATATCCTAAGTCCTTAGAAAATTGTTGCAACTCTAAAACAGGTAGCTAAACAAGCTACTAAGTATAAAGAGAATAGTCACTGTATGATGTTGATTAGTGGTGCAGAAAATGAAAGTGCTGAACAATGTTGCACTGCTTTTTATAGGGCCTTGACTTTTAATGGGTGTTCTACAGACTGCTGTACCTGATGTCTTGTCTAAGTTAGACAAGATCTTGATATGCTGTGATACTGTTTGGTTAAGCTCTGCAGATGATTGCTGTATTGTTTGCCAAGTGGGCTTGGGACTAATAAAGCCTTCTTAGTATCCTTTGTCTGCTAAACCCATGCCTACTTTAAACCTTTTATGAGATTGTGCTTGCTTCAGTTCGATGGCATTTTTATTGTTCTAGAAAAGATAGAATTGATTTTCTTTGTGATTCTGAAGTAATTTTCTTCAGTCATTGAAATATGTAAGTTGTGTTAGCCAATAATAGTTTTTATATTTTAATCCCTCTTTTGGAGGGGGATTTTTTTTCCAAGTTGCACAGGTGTAGGGTTAATTGTAGGGTTCGATACCTCAGCTCTGAAAAAGAAATTTTCTGTAGGAAATGCCTCTTAGTTTTCCAGATCTCATAGAGTAATCTCTTAATATTTGTTTTCATGTCATACTGATCAAGATTCTTTTTTGAACTTCAGTGTAAGTTCAGAGTTTTAAAAAAAGCTATACAGTTTTTTGGAAAGGAGATGCTAATCTAGACTGAGGTGCAACATTGAGTTGACCAAGACATGGAGAAACCAAGAAATCAAGAAATAACTTTAAATATATATATATATCCCTGTGTAACAGGGAAGTACAAAGGATGGCTTGCAAACTGTAAGTTTTAACTGAAGGCAAGTGTGTTGTGACTTTTTGTCGTCTTAGCCAACAGTGCTGCTTATGGCATACAGGTGCAACTTAAATACATTCCTTTCAAGTCATTTACTCCGGAAGTTGGTTATTTGAAAAGTAAATCTCATCAGATTCTGATACACAAATGTTATTTCCCATTTCTCAGTTAATGGCGAGTCATCTGCCTCTGCACCTGAAGCTGGTGATTCCTCTGTCTCTGAGGCTCCGACGGGTTCAGTTGAAGCTCCTGTGTCTTCAGCAGATTGCACTAACGATACAGCAGAACCTCAGTCAGCAACAGATGCAACTAGTTGTTCTGAAAGCCACACTTCTGCATTACCTGTTGTGTCTGCTGGACTAGAACCTGCAGCTGCAACAGAGTGTGCTCAGCCTAATGCTCGAAACAGCGTAGCAGCAGATGCGGCAAAGCCGAGGGAATCCTCCTCCACACCAAGTGCATCTGTAGAACCCGTAAGACAGCAGCCTGGTAGTGCCAGTACAGAACCTTTGCCACCAGGGTATGTTGTTTTGCTCTAATGCTATCATTTTATGTCATCTAAATGTGCATATAAAGAAACAGAAACTTAATTCTATACAGGGATTGTCAAATGCAGTTCAGCTGGCTGAGATGGGGTTATTTGATCTAAAATGAGATTTGTACTGCTGCTATAACTGGCTACTTTTGTCCCAGAAAGTAAGAACTGATAATTGATTTGCTGAGATGGTATTGTGATCTTAACAGACAAACTCTTCGGCATTACGGATGTGAAGTCTTTTCATTTGATATTTTCAAACTTATTTGGGCTGTAATTCATTATTCCTTTGTTTCTTAGTAGTTGGGACCAAAGCGCAAAGAAGTGAAAATGACTAGTCTATAAATGCTTGTAGGTGCTTGCTGTGTAAGAATGAGTTCAATAATGGTATAGTTAAAAATAAGATTTGATGTGTATGTAGGTATGTGCTAAGAAGAGCTAGAGTATTTTAATTTTACTGGATGGTTAGAAATTGCTTTAGTAGTCTTTAGTACTAGCAGGCCAGGTGTTCTGCCTACATTTTTAGGAGCTAATTAAGTGTTTATGTAAGAAAAAAAAGTATATATCAACTGCAGACAAGTACTTCAGCTTTTCTTCTAATGTTTCTCCTGGTTTCCTTGCCATTTATACATACTTTTATTGCATTATGGTAGTTCTCAGCATTTTGAAACTTCAGCTCTTGGCCTAGCTCCATCTTCAATGTTAGATTGTTTCACAAAGCAAAGTAATCCCCAGGGATATCAGATACATAATTAACCAGGATAGGAAATAGAAACAGAGGAAAACCAGCTGATAGCACACACTTTAAGTTCACTCTGAATTATGCTGTTTGTTGGATATAAGGAACAGAGCTTCAATATGTAAACATTCTCAATTTTTGAGAGACATGTACTTGGAAATACAAAGAATACATCTCTCGAAGCACTTTTGAAATAAGGTTTTTTTAGCATCCAAGCATTGAGCAGATAATTAATTTTGTTCCAAACTTAAATATAATAGAAAAATGCTTGTGAATATTGATGTATGGTCATTATGTGCTAAATCCTTTAGAGAAGTCTTTATGGTGATATCAGTTAAACAGGAAGTAACTGAGCTGTATTCTGGTGTGAATTTTCTTTGGTGTTCAAGAATGGCTTTTTGGACCATGGTATTTTCATTCAATGTCAAGGTACTTTTTTGTCTTAGTGGGAAGTCCCAAGGAAGTATTTGCATCTTCATTTACATGCAAGTCTCTTTGTCTTGAAGGTGGGAGCAAAGAAAGGATCCTCATGGTAGAACCTATTATGTTGATCACAACACACGAACTACAACATGGGAAAGACCACAGCCCCTACCTCCTGGGTAATGTAGACTTTTTGAATTAAATATGATAAACTTAACATATTTTTGTTTGTTGCTGCTGGAAACAAACAGCGGTTCATCAAAACTGTATTCTCTATCATATGTTAAGAAATTCTAGCTTTCATTTAATTATATTAATTACAGCTGTTGTTACAGGAATGTTGATACTGGATATGTCACTAGTTTTGATCGCTGGTTCAAATACAGCTACTAAAGTATTTTGTTTTTCCTTTTAAACTTAATCATGAAATAATGCATATTTGATCGCCTTCATTTAGGTGGCACCACTAAGTGCACTGGCTCCAAACCTCAGATTTCCCAGCAAAGTGTTCTCTGTGAAGTCTGCCAACATTACTTGCAGTCACAGATGTTTGCAAAGTTAAGAATGAGGTGACAGAGAGCTGAGCAGGCAATTGCTTCAAGTCTGTGTATGCTGGTTGTTCATCTACCAATTAAGTTGAGGTGCTTTTGTGTCCTTTAGGAATTGAAGTCATGCCTGTGACTCCAGTAGTTCATTCAAGTACCACCTAGGAATTTGGCATAAAGAGAAATTTGGTTAGTAACACTACTTAAAGAATTAACTGTTAACATTTGTGTTTCTTGAAAGCTGGGAAAGAAGAGTTGATGATCGTGGGAGAGTTTATTATGTGGACCACAACACCAGAACAACAACGTGGCAGCGACCAACAATGGAGTCAGTGAGGAACTTTGAGCAATGGCAATCGCAACGGAATCAACTGCAGGGAGCTATGCAACAATTCAACCAACGATACCTCTATTCGGTAAAGTGTACAAAATTTGAAATTAGTACAGAGGTATAGGTATACTTTTTGTTCTTTAACTTTAAAGAAAGGGATTTTGTAACTATTCAACCGTATCTGTTAAAAGACGTTTGGCATCAGTAATTTAGATTCTGATTATTTTGAAAAAAGTTAAAAATCATCCTTTTTTTTGGATGAAAATCAGAAAGTACTTTCAGGCAGAAAGTACTCCGTTCTGAGTTTGTTTCCTGACTTCAGCTTTGTATACTGCATTTTACATAACATTTTTAATGCCAGTAGTAAGAGGTGCAACTAAAACTGTCCCTTAAACTGAAAAGGAATGTAAATGCTGTTAGGGGTCATTTTGAGCATTAAATAGCCTTAAAAACTATTTGGGTGATTAGAATTCCTTCACTAATACAAGTGGAAATTCTTTTACTTTGAAGGTTATACATCTGGTTCAGCTCTGGAATTTCCTACGTGGTTTTCCATTTCTCTCACATGGTTGCTTACTTCTGCCTGAAGAAAATATGAGTAGCTTCGTAGAGAATATTTCTTGAGTCAGATTTTCCCATCCGTGACTGGATAAGTAGAATAGTTGTTTCTTCAGAGTTGAGAATGATGGTGCCTGTGTGTCACTGTCACTCTAAACACTTTAAGAATTGTGCATGGCTTCTTCAAAAAATGATCTGATCCCAGAAATTTTCTAAGTGATATGCAGAAAAGCTGGAGTGTTTTAAAGATGAAACCTTTGAAGTACAAGTTTAAAACAGCTTCATTGGAATAGGACTCTCTGCACGTGCAGACTTAAGTTTAAATTTGGTGGGCTTTATTCACACACCCCTCTGAAGTAAAGGATGCTGCAGTATTACATTAAAAAATTCTCAACCTCTCATTATTGAATTAGACATTATATCTTGTCACTAGCAATAGCAGAAACATGCATCGCCACTAATTTTCTGAACTCCCAGGGCTGTGCATCAAATTCAATTGGTTTTATTCAATTAGAGAAAAGTAGAATGGTCAAGGCTAGAAGGGACTTCTTAAGGTTATTTGGTCCAATATCCCTCCTCAGGAAAGGCCACCTAGAGCCAGCCATCCAGGACTAATGTCTCATAAATATCTCTGATGCCAAGATTTTTTTGGGGGTGCTAGATTTATCCTTTGGTGAACAATATATTTTTTTAATTAAATTATATTACTTCCTTCCTTAAAGAATAACCCTTACTGAAAACCACGGACCCATTCCTTGTCTCATCTGACCTTAGAATCAATAAATGGGGATTTGTTAGTGAGACAGAGTATACCTGAAGGAAGAGAAAAGAAAACTTGACTGATTGCATCTCTTTAGAATTCTGTTTTCTAAGTATTATATCTATTACACAGATAAACTCACAGTTTATTGAGTGGGAAAATTGAAGTTTTATTGAAGAAAGGGTGGTGTTTTCTTTTTTACTTTAGTGTGCATCTGTATACTTTTCTTCTAGAATAGTTAAGGTGAAACTATAGCTACCTTTTCATGCTCTGGGGATGTACCAGGACTCTGCCTATATAGCAGTTTGAGTGAGACTGTATTTTATTTTTTGGGAAAAAGTAGATGAATACTTTCAGTTAGAGAATGTTTCAATTACCTTGAGTGGTCAAAGCTAAACTATGTAAAGAAAGAAATGTAGATGGGATATGGTTATTTGAATTACTTTCATTTTTACCTGGATTAATTTATTGTAGGCATTTTGGAAGTGTGTTCTGTTAAATATACAGCTCTGTGTGGCCAGCAGCCACACACAAATCCTCAGACCCATTAAGAAGGTCGGAAATATCTGAACTGTGCCACCATTCAGTTCTTTGGCAGACAGCTTTTTCCTTTTGTGCACTATTCTTTTACAGTCACCACAGAGATGTCTGGTTAGAGGATTATTGTGATTGTGTGGTCTCTTAAAGCAGAAAAGACTAACTGCATTTGTTGCTGAAATAATGATAAATTCTCTGTTCACGTGTAGTAGCTGGTGGCTGGAGCAACTACACAGTTCAATTTTGAGCGTAACTAATGCATTTCCTTCTGATACTTGATCTATTTCTCCTTCAGAGAAAAAATATCATAGATTTGTTTTGCCTGAGTTTGCTCCTGTAAACTCTTATTTGATATTTTTGTATTGCAAGTGCTATATAAAGTAGTATTAGTTCCTAAGACCCACTTTAGAAAACACAGCTTAGTTCCCCTATATCAAAATTCTTTTCTGCACCCACACACACTAAAAGTTAGCGTCCACAAAATTTAAGGGGTGGATGCTTTAATTATAAATGAGAGCATGGATCCTATAGTCTCTGGGATTTCTGCCTTTTATTTTTATTTTACCCATGCTCTGTATTTTTGGGAGATTCTTGGGGACTTCTGCAAGGTTACAGTATATTATGAGCTTAGCATGTGTTTACATAATATTGTAATCCCTTTTTTCCCCTTCTAACCTTACTGTATGTTGGTATAATTTTACCCATCCGCATTTGAGTGCAGCTGCATTTTAAAAACATGACAACATTCGAAAATAGCCAAACATCCAGGGAAGTTATCATGTGTTGAGGAAGTAAAACCCCCTATGTTGGCAGTAGTCACTGTGCTTGGAAATGTTTATTATGGTAGGATGTGTTCTTAAGCAAGAACTTAGTGCTTATCTGCTGGTACATGCTTCCTCAAAACTTGTATAAACTGCACCTCTTTGTGTGAGCACTCAAGTTTGCTGTAGAAAGGGAAAGGGAGGGTACATTGCATTGAAAACAAGTGTGGAAAGCCTGTCTTATTATCATAAAATCTAAGTTTCTTTGCAAAACCAGATTAAAAATGGCATGATGGGGTTTTTTTGCAGAATGAATAGGACTAGTAGTCCTGCAGAATGCAGGACTAGTGGTAATCTTAGAACATACTGAGAAAATAATATGAACAATATTTGGCCTAACTGAAAGTCCTCTTCTTTTTAAATAGGCTTCGATGTTGTCAGCAGAAAACGATCCACTTGGGCCTTTACCACCAGGCTGGGGTAAGTTAAATAGCTGTGGATTTCAGGAAGTGGCAGTTACAGAAATTTGGAATGCAGTTGTTGTATAGTGTATTTTTTTCTTTTTTTCCCTTAGAAAGAAGAGTGGATTCAAATGATAGGGTGTATTTTGTAAATCATAACACAAAGACAACACAGTGGGAGGACCCTCGGACTCAAGGGTAGGTGTGTATAACGACTGTGCAGATTCAAAAGATCATGCTTAATTATTTTATATTGTGATATGGGGAAAAAAGCACTGCCTGCAATTTCTTTTGCAGTTTACAGAATGAGGACCCTCTTCCAGAGGGCTGGGAAATCAGATATACCAGAGAAGGTGTCAGATACTTTGTTGATCACAATACGAGAACCACCACCTTCAATGATCCTCGTACTGGGAAATCTTCTGTGTAAGTGAGAAATTAAATACATTTTTGAATGTTTTCCCTTTTTATAATTAAATAGTGAACTTTTCTCATACTATAAAATGATCTACATTTTTAGCTGGAATCGCACACTAAATTATGAACAAGTTTTTATATTACAAATTTAATATATTTTAAAATTTTATTTGTGACTTTATGTATGACACATTTTGCTGTTCTGATGTTCAATAGTTTTTATATGCTTTTGAAATACCAAGATTGTAAGAATTTTATAAATAGAGAGGGCCAATGAAGTTAACTTGAATAATGAACTAATGTAACTAATAGTTGTATTTTTAAAGTAGCAGCAAATGGTCCTGATGAGTATTGCTTACAATGATACAGGTTCTACCAACAGTAATGTCTAAAGAAAGTAGTTCTAAATAGTTCTGAAAAAGTTTACATGCAAATCTTCTTTTAAATATTTTGATTAGAAGTATTGACCCAGCTTATAGTGGCTTTCTTAATGTCTTTTGTATGGGGTAGGGTTTACTTCTGACAACATAGTGATGACTTATCATTCAACGAGCCTGTAGAATGTTGCACTAGAAAGTCCCTCATAGTTCCAGAAGCAGCTGAATTTATAAAGCCTAACTCAGCAGTCTTTCTCTCAGTGAAGATGATAAATTAGATGTCTCTCCTTCATGTGACTTGTAGTTTTCACAAGTTTCATGGGGATTTGATACCCTCTTGATCTTTTATCTTTCTATCAATCTTGGTAAATTGACTTGCAAAAAAAAAAAAAAAAGGCGAGGGATGGTGGAAAGGAAGACTGGCATTCCAAACCACCAGCTGCATTTGATCGTATCTTACAATAACAATTTTTGTGTATTTTTGAAATCTTCATGCTGTTGTTTAGCATTGAAAGTATTATTTGATGTCTGCATGCCTAATGTATCTCCAATATGTTTCCTTACAGAAATAAAGGGCCACAGATTGCTTATGAGCGTAGCTTTAGGTGGAAACTTGCTCATTTCCGTTACTTATGTCAGGTACTGATTTAGTAATTATTTATTTATTGAAACTATATGAGTTTTTATAAATGTATGTGCTGCCTATTAATGTTATTGCATTATGATTACAGTCCAATGCACTGCCAAGTCACGTGAAAATCAATGTATCCAGACAGACTTTGTTTGAGGATTCCTTCCAGCAAGTAAGCCTGCAAAAATTATTGTGTTTGTTTATCAAGAGAAAGCAGAAGAACAAAAATGACTGTAGCTAGTTCAGACTAATGGTCCTTCGGGCACAGTAATCTTCCTCTGGTATTAGCTAGTGGGGGTTTCTTAGGGAAGACTATAAGAACTATCGTATATAATATTTTTACCATATGATCTTTCATTTTCCTCCTGTTTACAATTGAAATGCTTCTTGAGCTTGAAGTGGTTTCTGAGTATTTTAATAATCCTCAAGGGATTTCTCTTCTATGAGCTTGTCGGTGCTCCTCTTGTGAACTTTTTGCATCTGTAGCCTCCTGTGGTAGAGTTCCATAGCTTAACCTACTGTGGCATCAGCCACAGTGGATTTGCTTTTCTGATTCCTCTGTGTATTTAGATACCTTACAATATGTTGTTTTCTCCAGTTAAAACTGCTTTGTCCTTCAAAGATTAAATCTATGTAATTGAAGCTTACAGTCCTTGAGCGCTTACAGTCTGCAGCCAATGAATGATGAAATTTCTTGCTGCTGTCACCACAAGACTTCTGGGCAGGGATTCCCTATAAGTAAAAGTTATATTATAAATGAAAGTATATTGAACTTAGTTTGGATTAAATTATTTAAGTGATTTCCCTAAAACCAAAAATCATATATATCAGCTGAAGTGCCTTTTCGCCTGTTTTCCTTGAATAATGACTGCCTTAGGAAGAGTGTAAGAACAGGCTACCCATACAGCATTACTTCCCAGGTATTCCTTCAACTTGCTAGCAGTCTGCTGCTCAAGGATCTTAAGTCCAAGTTGGTATTTTTGTGTGTAGTTCATTGATTACTTGTTCCATGAGATGGTCTACTTGCTTTTCAAATTGGTGTAACATTTGACGTATATACAATTTCTGTATCAACATAAATTAAATCTGAATGAGCGGTGTGGTAACAATGTGTAATTTATAACATTAATTTATTTTTAATAGATTATGGCATTAAAGCCCTATGATTTGAGGAGAAGATTATATGTTATATTTAGAGGAGAAGAAGGATTGGATTATGGTGGCTTGGCAAGGTAAAAGAAATTTTCTTAAATAGTTTTTATTTTTTTAATAGCACTCTAACCTTGATTTCTCTTGCAGTCTGACCCTAGGTACCTTTTTAGTGCCCCTAAATGTATTAAGAAGGTGGAACTGGCAGCACGGGCTATTGTCATAGGTTATACCTTCATATTGGTAAAATTATGGTCTCCATTTTTCAGTTCTTTGACAAAGAGTGATGTTTAAATTGGAATGAAATTAATTGCTCTGCCTGAGTTATTTCAGAAACTTTCAATCAGAAAGTTCAATTTTCCTAGAAATGGGGACTGTGGGAAAATAAAGTGTTCTGCTTATTTGGGAAAATGGCAAGCAAATGCCAGATTGGGGCTGATAAGAACAGAAAGGAAATAAATGAAAGGAGGGTAGTGCAGGCATGAAGGAACAACTGACAGACTATGTTGGCTCCACTGGAATATGAAACAGCTGGACTACAGTTTTTTTAGAATCTGAAGTGGAACTCAGAGGGGAAAAATCTGATAACAGGAAAACCATACACAAGATTTCATTTCTTGACCACAGAGAATACAACCACTGACTATGCTGCCAGTTACTTCAATGAAATGTTATTGCTAGGAAAAAAAATTCAGTACTACTGTATATCCAGGGAATTGGAAAAGGTCATAGGTGATAGAATTTTTCTTGTTAGGTTGTTTTGGTTTTTTTTGTTTAGTTTTTTTTTTTTTTTAATATGTAAAGATGTTCTGGTTTGGTTTTTTTCTGGTTTTATGTAGCTTCTTTTATTAAAACTGAATTCAGTGAAAATGTGTAGTATTTATAAGCAAGGAAGCTTGCCTCTGAAGGCTGAGCTTCTTTTCGGTATGTGGTGTTTTACTTCTGATTACAGTATAACGTAGATTTTTGGGGAGTGATTTCAGGGAGGAATTCAATTTTTGCTTTGCATGGGTTTTGTTTGGTTGGGGTCCCTATTGTGAGGGCCATAGGTTTAGGATAAGAACTGGAACAGTTCATAGATCTTTCCATAGAAAAGATGTTAGAATAATTTTACTGAAGTGTGTTAATCAAAGAAAGTAGAGAAAAAAAAAATAAATGAATAAATAAAAAATACATAAGCAGTGTAGTTTCATAGTTTCATAGTTACTTAAGTCTTGCCCAAGATTTTTTATGTGAAACTGAGAACCAGCCAGGATCTCATTGTAACTTGAGCTGAGAGTTCTTAAGTGACACTAAATAAATGTTCATGTACTGACTAACGAAATGCTGCATTAATACAAATATAGATCAGCTGTCTCTCAGCAGACTAAACTCAGTGTTCCCGTCAGATTTTTACCTTGCATGTAGCAGGACCAATCTGACATTATGTCCTGTGGCAAGTTTTAGCTGTTGATGTGAAAAATTCATTGCTTCTGCAACTTCTTGTTAATGACTGATTTAGTTTATTCCTCCCTTGTTATCTGACTTGTTCTAATTTAAATGCCTATTAAATTTGATCCTTCTGTGTAGTTAATGTAATTGTCTCAGTATGAAACTTGCCTAGAATGCTGTACAACGTTCTTGTGCTTACTGGAAGATACATGGAACCCTGTTAGTGTTATTGGATCCTGGCTGCCTTTCTCTGTTTACTCTTTCTACTTGGCCTTTGGGTGGAAGTGAATCATAGTGACTCATGATCCATGACTTGAGTTTCATGGCACTGTTAGGAGAAACATGACAGCAAACCTCATTTCTATTCCTTGATCTTGAGTAAATACAGGGATAAAAGAGACACCTCTTAACTGTGACAGCTGAAAGGCAGTCAGAATGGAATTCAGTCCCTACAGTTATTATAGGACAGACTTTCAGCTGTTTCTATGGGTTATCCCTAGGCCTGGTTGTTTAGTACCAAACATTTATTGCCTGATACAAAAGCTCCTGACTGTTTTGAGGTCTGTTCTGTATGTCTGTTCTGAGGGCTCTGCAAATACCATATGCAAATATTATAAAGCAATAAATATTATCAAAATCACCTATCTGAACACTGAATACCAGATTCTGGTATTATTCTGAGTCAAAAAAATTTAAGGTGGTGAAAAACATGTATTCATTTAACCTCAGCAAAAAGATACTTTTACACTGTCATGTCATGTAGGCTTAACCAATGCATGGTAATTTGTTAAACTACAGTAACTCAGTGTGTGTTTTGCTGTCAGACTGGAAAAGCAAATGAAATGTGCTGAGGTTTCAATTTGTTTTGTTTTATCTAAGTTGTTTATAATAAGCATGGAATAATCTGTGATTTTTTTTGATTAAAGATGTGAGTTGTAGACAGTAAAGTAGGCATGAGGAGGGTAAGTCCTGTGTACTAGTTGAAGCAAGGACTGTGTAAGAAAAAATGTTGCTGATAGGCAGCTAAAACCTGTGCTGTGAGGATGTGTTCAAGATGAAAATCTTAACTATAATTTCAAAACTTTGGAAACCATGATTTTCTTACATGATTGGGTTTGATAATTAATTTCCTATACTTAAGAAATATATAATACCATATATTATTCTGTGATTCTAATACAACACTGTTTATATTATTTTTCAAAGTTTGCATATATTTTTAACCATTTTGCTGGTTACCTAAGGGGAATGGTGATAAACATCTGTATTTGATGGTTTTTATGTGTATACATGTTTTTTTTTCCTTAGAGAATGGTTTTTCTTGCTTTCCCATGAAGTACTGAACCCTATGTACTGCCTATTTGAATATGCTGGCAAGAGCAACTATTGCCTGCAGATAAATCCAGCATCAACAATCAATCCTGACCATCTTTCATATTTCTGTTTCATTGGGCGCTTTATTGCCATGGTAGGTTAGATTTTTAAGGTTTTATATTTGCTGTAGCTATACATTTACTCCTGAACAGTATTGGTTTGTACAGTTATTAAAGGTTATATTAATCTCATAGAAATGGAAGATTAAGGCATATAAGTGTATTGAGCCAATTCCCTGAGAGTTAAGTCTCTTGCACGCTCATGTTTCCTGGGAGAGTGATCAAAGTTAATATGATGCAATATAATATTTTATTTTCATCAATTGGATGTGTGTACTTAATGCAGACTGTTGTCTGAGTGTCTGAATACTGATGCTCTGAAAAATGTGACTAATATTTTGTGAAAAAGGCTCCTCAGTTGGACCTGGTATACCTGAGGATATTTGAAAAAATGAGTTAGAATGTTTTTCAGAGTACACTGGGCCTTAACTTAAATGTATATGCTTGAATACAAAAGTCAGATACTGAGGAGACCAGAAGCTGTCAGGGAGCTGATTCTCTGCCATCCGATTTCCCTTAAACTACAAGCTGATCAGGCATCACTCAGTATCACTGAGTTGGTCTTCTATAGTGACTCCTGTTCTGTCACATTTCTTTCCTTCCATGTAGTGATACAGCCATCTTTCCACATAATCATCATGTCTACAGGTAGTCCTCAGCAACATCCATCAACTTGGTGAAGAGTGAAACCAAAAAGAGTAGATAAAAGTACATTTTCATATGAAGAGACTATTGCCTTGTGTTCAGGCTTTTTGTACAAAATTAGAATAAAAACAATCCAAGTGTAACATAAATGAGAAAATACTTTCAGACTTAAAATAAATTAGGTTTGGGTGGTTTCTTAGTTCTGCTTTTCTTATAGATGGTTCTTAAGAAATGTATTCAGCTATGACAATAACATCTCTGATTTCAAGCATTTTATGGTTGAGTTCACAATTTTTGTGCTGTCATGAAAATTTACCTCGTTGGGCTTACACTTTCAATAGGCTGCCACCTTTTTTCTTTATTTTAGAGTCCTCAGCAAGTTACAGGGCTGCTTAGCAGGAAGGTGTGATAAAGCCAGTTAGGTGCTAGAGCCAGTGTTTCTGTCAGCTGGTGATTTTTGATCTTGTCTGTAAGAAATGTTAACTTTAGGAAAGCTATTTCATAACAGTACAGATCATAGTAGAGAACTTAATTAAAGTAATTAATGTAATTAAAAGACAAACTTTTATTTACTGAAGTATTTATGTGTTTATATTTTAAATTCTCTAAGTGGGGCAAGAGAGAGACCCGTGTAATGCTGCCTGATGTGGTCAGTTGCAAGGTTTGAGTATTCATGGTTTATACTGGATGGAACTTTCTGCAGTGCTTCCTGGGATACCCTCTAGTGGCTTAAGATAGCTCAGGTAATAATGCAATTGGGAAATAAAGTTGCAGTTTCTGTTCTTCTCACAGTTCTAAAATAGTAGTGAGATTTTTAGTTTTAAGTACTGAAGTAGCCACAGTTGTTTCCAATTTAAACAGGATTAAACATAAAGAATACACATTTTGCTTCATAATAAAAACCTGTTAAATGAAGTTGGCTGAGGCAACTTTTATATTTTGCTGTAAGATTATCATACACATCAAATAATGTGATTTTAAGAGCTTAATTTTGCAAAAGCAGAAAGTCATATGCCCAGATGCTGCACTTGACATGGAATTTCTACAAGGTCACCCTCCCATGAGAAGAATAAGCTAGTTTAAAAGTAAATAGATGTATAAATAAACAAATAAATACAGGCCTTTAAGAGAACCTCTTTAAGGTCTCCTTTAGCAGAAGAAAATGCATAATAGACTAAGCCTAAAAGGGGGAAATTAGGTGGGGATGAAAGATGGAGCCTAGAGGAAATAGGCTGTTAATTGGCTCTTCTGCTCACAGAATTTCAGCTGAGAGGAAAGAGAAGCAATGAATGCCATACATGGCCTATGTTTAGGATGGTTTTTTTTAAAGAGCTATTTTACTGGAGAAAGTGTACTTGATAAAGCTGAGGGGAAGAAAGGGTTTTCATGGTTTTGGTTCTGCTCCGTGAGATCTCAGATGCACTGAGTCAGTGTAGAGGTTAACACTCTGTGTGTGTGTAATGCTATGCTTCAGTGTTATTATTCAGCTTACACCCTATGTGCACGTGTGGTGAGACAAGTGTGACCATGTTTTTGGGTTTTTTTTCAGTTTTGTGGAGAACTTAATTCCTCAGTTCTATAAAAAAATGTGGTTCCCAGAGCTCTTTCTTACAAGCTGCAGTAGCATTCTGTAAATGATGATGTTGCTGGATATATGTATGTAGTAAAAAATGGCAGTAATACTCAAGTAGGATCAAATATTCTGATCAAGTAGGATAAAGTAACACTTGGCAATTATGCCTGTTCCCATAATTAAGGGAAGAAGGGATGAAGTCCTTTTATGAGAAGTTTTATTTTTAATCAGAGAATTTCTAAATTGTAATAACATATGCTTGGATAAATTTTGTCAATTTTTTCTGCTTCCCATTTAATTTAATGTTTTGTTCTTTATAAATATGGCTTTATAAAGCTGCTACTGCTATTTGATGCTTTTCATTATTTGAAGGAGAAAGAAAAAAAAGACTTCAAGTCCAGAAACAATTTAATAATTCAGTAGTTCAATAAAAACTAAACATATTTTTCTGTTCAACAGGCATTGTTTCATGGGAAATTTATTGACACTGGTTTTTCTCTGCCTTTCTACAAACGAATGCTGAGCAAAAAGCTTACTATTAAAGACCTGGAATCTATTGATACTGAATTTTACAACTCACTAATTTGGATAAGGTTTGTAGTTTTTTTTTTGTGTGTGTCTTTGATATTTTATGAATTTTTTTAAAATTTATATAGAATTCATTG
The DNA here is from genome assembly GCA_013399945.1 of Ploceus nigricollis. Lineage (NCBI taxonomy): Eukaryota > Metazoa > Chordata > Aves > Passeriformes > Ploceidae > Ploceus > Ploceus nigricollis. The sequence goes on along the minus strand of VXBC01008929.1, from coordinate 791,593 downwards.
CAATATTTTTTTTCTTTTCATCCAGGGATAATAACATTGAGGAGTGTAACTTGGAAATGTACTTCTGTGTGGATATGGAGCTCTTAGGAAAAGTAACCTCACATGAACTGAAATCAGGAGGTTCAAATATCTTGGTAACTGAGGAGAACAAAGAAGAATATATTGGGTAGGAAGGTGTAGATGCTGAAAAAAAGTATTCCATGTTTCTCCTGTTGCTCTAGTCTTTTCTCTAGTTTCTGTTGGTTTGTTTTGTTGTTACTTTTTCTTCCTGTGTTACTATGTAATTCTTGTGACTGTTTTTGAAATGGTACCTTGGTACATGTTGCTATCTTGATGACTGCTTGCTACAAAAGGAGACCATGTGGAGAGAAGATGACCTGTAATGCTCTTATATGTACAGTGAGAGAACAGGTGAAACTGAAATGAGCAAGCCTATTTTCAGTAACTTCAGGTAAAAAATCCAGGTAGAGGGAAGATACCTATTTGACAGAAGATGTTAAAATTGTTTAGAACTTTGCTATAAATGTGGAAACTGAAATTGAGAATGGCGTGTAACATGCTGTGATTTCAACTGTTTTTTTAAAATTCTTTCTATTACTCTTTTCTGCTTATTTCCTAATTTTATCATTGCCCTTCTTTTTCTGAACCTGTTTCTGATCTGTCTAGTCAGTGATCTCAAAAGCAGATGTACACAGACCCTTTTCTGTGATATAGTGTATGTCCATTGCTGCACATAAAGTTTCCACTAAAATTAACAGTGTTCAGTTTCTCAGGGAAATAGTTTCTATAGTATATAGACAAATTAAGGTTAATAATAATATTTCTTTTTAACTGGAATGGTAATCTAAGTTACATCTTGCTACTTTACTATTACCTAAATTTGAAGATTTGTGATAATATAGTATAGTAGGCTCCTTATAGTTAATGGAATTGAACATTGTAAGAAGTCAAAGGATTCTTACCTGATGGGAACACATATACAATCCTATGCGTTTGAACTTCTTCATGTTGAATGCTAATTATGTTTAATTCATGTTTGGTTTTGTTCTATCCCAGGCTAATGGCAGAGTGGCGATTTTCTCGGGGAGTTAGAGAACAAACCAAAGCTTTTCTTGATGGTTTTAATGAAGTAGTTCCTCTACAATGGCTACATTATTTTGATGAAAAGGAACTGGAGGTGAGGTTTTTTTATTCAGCATTTTTACCTTTTGCAAAGGTAATATGTATGGAGAGATTAAATGGATAGGTCAGCTTGAATCTCTCGTCTGCCCGTGCTGCAGTTGATAGCTTCTGGAACATGGAGAATTTATTAGAAGCAGTGGCATTAAATAATGATAAAATTTTTCTTGAATCAGTGTTTTGGTGTTCAGCATTAAAGTGTATTTTTGAAAGTTTGTGTGAAAGTATATGAGATCACTGATGGATCTGTGAGTCACAGACTTTTCCCTCTGTGGTAGATGGGTAGAATGACTGTGTAACAGATGACACAGAAGTTGATTGTAGTGTATAGTGATTGCTTAGTATCAAATATACTGTCTAAGACAGGTTCTAGGGTTCTTACATTTTAAGACAGAAGATTGGAGGAACCAGCAAGGTATGAAATGGAACTTTGCAGATCCTCAGTATGCAACCCAAGGTTGCGTCTTTTAATGAATACTTATCAGACTTATACTTTGTAGTATGTTTTATCTTTATTAGTAGTAGCAGTAGCAGCAATTTAATAATCGTTTTGGAAGATGAGGTGAAGATTTAATGGAAAATATACTCCTTAATATAAAAATTCCTCTTATGGAAAAGGTAGTAGCTTTTATTACTGAGCTATTAGTTGGAAGATTCCAAGTCTCTGGTATTCAGTCTTTCAGACCACTTATATACATACACAGTTTTGGATAACTGTAAACTTAGGATAAAGGAAAATTGAATTGTGTAGTAAAATGAAAAAATTACAGTCCTTTTTTCAGAGCAGAAACTTTCATTTTTGTTACCATGTCTCATACAAAATAGAAAATACTCTTAATTTTTGTTTTTAATGTGAAGAAATCGTTCTCTTTTCTAGGTTATGCTCTGTGGTATGCAAGAAGTAGATTTAGCAGACTGGCAGAGAAACACTGTTTATCGTCATTACACGAGGAATAGCAAGCAGATCATATGGTTCTGGCAGGTATGTTAATCAGTTACATTTCTGACTTCTGTAGGTTTTGTTTTGATCTGTAGCGCAAATGACATGTGTAGTGGAGGGCTGTCCAAATGAAGGGTCTTACAGCTTCCTTTCTTTTTTTCTTTTCAGAGAAGGAAAGGAGGATTACTGGTCTTTAGGGAGGATACTTTAGGGTGAGAAATGACAGACAGATACACACATTACATTTGGATGCTGGCTTATGAATATTTTCTTCTGTATCTTGTCCTTACTGATTATTCAGTGAGGTGTATTTTATTCTTAGTGATCTACCTTCTAAATGTTCTTATATGTAGTACACCTGTACATCTTTCACTTTCCAGTACCTGGAGGGAGCCTACAAGAAAGATGGAGATATTATTTGTCATATTAACTGTTCCAGTCTAGCACTGACTAATCTTCACTCATATTTTAATGAAGTTGGCTATAGAAAATACTATTCCGGCACTATTCTACAAATTTTCCTAAAGAGAAGTCAGACCTAGGGTCTTCCTATCTTTTGAAGAACCACCATTTTAGAGATGCTTTTGACTAAGTTTCTCTGGGAAAGTGGTGCAAATCAGTTATTTCCTATCTTACTTATATCATAAGATCTGATGATAAATCCTTTTAAGATGCTTGGTACTAAAAGAATCTAAACCATAAGTTTAAGTACCAACATTTATATGCAAGTTTTTCTTACTCTTGAAGTACCCAGAGTCTGTAGCTAGACTAGTGCTGTGTTTAATAACAATGGCAGTAGTCTTCAAAGCGTTGACATGGTTTATATTTTAGTGTAGAATAAAACAGGTAAGGATTCTTCTTATTTGGTGTTCCCAGCCTTCACATTGTAGTGGCTGACAGTGCATATAATCTGAAATCACTGTTCTTTTCTCTCCACCCAATTTTACTGAAGTAAAGAAATGCAAACAGGTACTAAACAAGGTGGTGTGTTTTTAAATGGAATTATACTCTTTCAACCATCTCATGGGGTTTTTGTTTTTGTCCAGCTGTGTTAAAGCTATTTACTAAGTAATTTGAATTTCTATGCCTAGTTTGTAAAAGAAACAGACAACGAGGTTCGCATGCGACTTCTGCAGTTTGTCACTGGCACTTGCAGATTACCACTGGGTGGATTTGCTGAACTTATGGGTAAGTAAAAGGTGACCAGAACTGTTTTATATTGTCACTGTTTCATTTGCAAGTGAACCATGCTGCAAGTGTACAGATAAGAGGAACTTCATGTTCATCACCTTGGATTTAGGAGGGCTTTTTATATCATAAAGCCCATGAATATGTTTATAAACTATTTGGAAATTAGCTTGTTTCTGTGAGAAACATGTTCATGTAACTAATGAACTCTGCTGTGTCTGAGTTGTGTCTTATGTCACGTATATATCATGTATGGTACTTAAAAGGAACAGATTACACTTTTCAAAATCTTATTTTCTAGGAAGTAATGGTCCTCAGAAATTCTGCATTGAAAAAGTTGGTAAGGAAACCTGGTTACCAAGAAGTCACACTTGGTGAGTTGTTATGTGTAAACTTTCTGTACCTTTACTGGTTTATCTCTTCCAGGCTTGCATTGGCCAAATCAAATGAAATCTAATTTGGATCAATCCTCTATCTCCATCTTCAGCTTCATTTGATTGCCCTGACATGCCAGTATTGAAAACTTTCCTAGTTGCCCTCTTCTTAAATTTTGCAACTGTGCTGAACAGTTTGTCAGTGTCAGACATTTATTTATTACATTTATTATATTTAATACTCTCTAAAAGAATTATGAGAACATCCTTGTGTAGAACTGAAAGGTGCTTTCCTAATTCTTTCAGAGAATATTAAATAACTGAACAAGTCATATTAGTAGGAGGCACATAGTTGTTAGTTATTATGCAGTAACATCATGAAAGATAAAATGTATATGAAGAAGTAGCATGAAAGAAATGACAGCAAACCTTCAAAAGAAGGATGCTTAGCCAAGAATGCTGATACTTCTTCCCACCATGCTTCAGATGGTTCATTATTGGCTTGACATTCCTGTGCATACTGAACTGGTGCGTCAGGTACACAGATCAGTTTTTTATATGGACTTTGCAAAAGGGACACACTTTCCTTTGGCAACCTGTGACAATAATATTCATCATACTTTTAAACTACTTAAGGGTATCTTCCATTTTACATTTTCTCCACTGGATTTGTTTTGAGTGATGTGTGCAAGAGTTAAACGTATCTTGTCTAGGATAATTTTGAGGAAGACATAGAATGAAATGTTTTAGCAGAAGTCTTTTAGGGCAAAGTTTAGAGGAAAAAAACACCCAGCTATATCCAAGCATGTGTAGGAAGGAGAAATGTTCAGCTTTTTCATGCTGTTGTTGAAATTTGGAGATGCATCAAACTTCATGCTGAAATTTCTTTTTCCATGTATTACTATTATAAGCAATTATTATTTTATCATGTTTTTATATTTTTTCGAAGTATTATAGTTCCCTGTATCTTGGACAGTCTTTAGTCTTACACCATTCTGGTTTTTTATCTGGTAATAGTCTTTTGTTTCTAAAAATATTCCTCTGAAACTTGGACTGTTTTTCCTTCTTGTAGAAATGCCAAGGCAGTGAGATTGTGCTGATTGTTATTTCTTTTTTTCTAATTGTTAGATCAGAACATTTATAACTTCTGCTATAACAATTGAGTTCTGTAGAGTTCTACATGGGATTTAAATAAACTTAACAAAATTCTGTTTTTTTCTTGCTCAGTTTTAATCGTTTGGATTTGCCACCATATAAAAGCTATGAACAACTAAAAGAGAAGTTGCTCTTTGCCATTGAAGAAACGGAGGGATTTGGACAAGAGTAGNAATATAAATATATATACTAATGGGCTCTAGTTTTATAGAGCTTTAAGTGTATGAAAAGTTGCAGCCATTTAAAAGGGCCTGGATTTGCTTTATCTTGGCTTTATCATTCAGAAAAATGTTTAAACTGCTCAGTGTTCTCTAAAGAAACATCTCCAAGTTTGTTTTACTGCATGGCTGTTCTAAAAGGTGTTAAAGGCTTAGGCCAAACGTATCCTAAATATGTAGAAAGATGCTGCTGGTATTTGAGATGACAGAATCTGTTCTTCTGTCAGTTTAATTTTTTTAAATACATAAATAGCTGATATATCCCTCTTTACTGATGTAGCCAAGGTCATGAATAAAGCCTTTACTACTTGCACAAGAGTCATGTACAATGAGATGAATGTGATTTAATGTTAAAAGGAATTGGTGCCACTGTTCTGACTTACTGCAGGAGCTGAACAGAGTATTTTAATTCATTTGAGCAGCATTGACATTTGTTTACATAGAACCTTGGGTTATTAACATGAGGATGTTAGGTAATCTTCAAAGAAAAAATAATAAAAGAGAAAATACTACCCATTCTCTTCTTGGTCTGGTGTCTTGCAGGCTTTTTTTTTTTTTAATTTGGTTTTGTTTTGTTTGGTTTCCCTTTTCAATCCGTGATGTCCTTTTTATAACTTTGTAGAGTTATATTAATGTAAACTGAGCTATANGCTCAGTTTTAATCGTTTGGATTTGCCACCATATAAAAGCTATGAACAACTAAAAGAGAAGTTGCTCTTTGCCATTGAAGAAACGGAGGGATTTGGACAAGAGTAGAAGTGGCTTCTAGTCAAAAAGGATATCTTGAATAATAAAAGGCCCAGCCAACTAAAATTGCACACTTAATTGTATATAAGCTTTTTGTTCTGTACAGTGATCTTTCTGGAACTCTAAAAGTTTAATTGTTCTCTGTTCTTCCACAAATATATGCAAAACAGTTCAGCCTTTTCTACTTTTATTTATTGCCCTTTCAAAAGACCAGAAAAACCCCTCCATAAATTTTGAAAGCAGACAAGAGACTTATTTAAAATANTACTACTTGCACAAGAGTCATGTACAATGAGATGAATGTGATTTAATGTTAAAAGGAATTGGTGCCACTGTTCTGACTTACTGCAGGAGCTGAACAGAGTATTTTAATTCATTTGAGCAGCATTGACATTTGTTTACATAGAACCTTGGGTTATTAACATGAGGATGTTAGGTAATCTTCAAAGAAAAAATAATAAAAGAGAAAATTCTTCCCATTCTCTTCTTGGTCTGGTGTCTTGCAGGCTTTTTTTTTTTTAATTTGGTTTTGTTTTGTTTGGTTTCCCTTTTCAATCCGTGATGTCCTTTTTATAACTTTGTAGAGTTATATTAATGTAAACTGAGCTATAAGGGTATACAAAAGGTAATGTGAATTTTGCTGCTTTCTGTGTTCTTGTTCAGTTTCAGATACTGGATCTAGTAAATTCAAATAAAATAAAAGTTACTTAAGCTTTGCACAGATACAAATATTATTTAGTATTAAATACTCTCTAAAATTTCTCTAAAATTCTTACTGAAAATTAGATTTATCTGAATAAAGTACATCTAAAACCTGTCATCCTTTTATGTAGATCAGGTTTGTCCTAAGTGCACAATAATATAAAAACATTTTAAAATTAGTTTTATTGGCATTTTGTTGGCATATATTTGCTGAACTGCAAAGACACATTTAAAAAAAATACTAAAATTTAACACCTTATTCATGTGAATTATATTAAATGCTACTTTTAGGAAACTGTGCTTCCTTATTATAAAAATGTGTTTTAAATCACCATTTGTAATATGCTTTAAATATTACCTGTAAATTCCATTACATTTAAATTACACAGAATTTTGTACACACATGAAAATGATTTTAGAATATGATTCAACACACTTGTGTTAACATATCATATTGCACTGTTAAAAGTGTACATGCAGAAAAAACCAGCTATATCTGTTCATGTAGCTTTCCAATGCAGCAGTTGAATTCTGCCAAAAGTTTATTTTTCTACATATTGGATTGTCTCAAGGCTTTGTATTCAATATGCACAGCTTACCCTGGAGCTGTACCTGTACAGAGCTCTGGCCACAGCAGTGGTGCACTGGGCTCAAACAGACTGCTGTCTTACATGAACTTTTCTGTAAGAGCTTCAAAAATTTCCACCACTTTGAGGATTTTTCATACACCACCAAATATCTTTTGCAAAACCATTTTTATATAGCACTAGATTCATTTGAAGTGCAAATCCACTTAAATTATCACTTATGCTGGTTAGAATGGAGGAAGTTTAAGAAACAAACCAAGAAGGTCAAAGGCCAGGCACCAGGACTGTGTGTGTGTCACTTGCCTAAAAGACAAGGAGGGCTAAATGTCACAGTTAATGAATTTGCACTAATGAATGACTTGGTGACCCACTACCAACTGCTGAATTTTGTGAATCTGTGAGTAACTGAATGAAATAAAAAAGACAGCACACCACAAGAATGTAGTTGTTTTATTGTTTTGGTAACTTCAGCTGTCTCATACCTGCAGTGGTTTTTCCTGGGGGTGAGGATTAGTAAGCATGAAAAAGCCAAATTCAGTAGCTTTCTGTCCATGTGTATGATCTGTGAATTGGTGTCAAGGGCCTGACTGAAAGAATGGCTCTGGAGGAAAAGAAAGCAAAATTAATATACCTGTGTGCATGTGTGTACAGTACTTGCATTTTCTTGGAATTTCAGTAAGACTGTGTTGTAATTTTTTCTTTTCCCACTTGAATTCCCCATATTTCACCTATACCTGGGGGGAGTGAGTAAGACAGCAAAAAGAGGGAAAGCAGCAATGGTTGGAGATGAGACCAGGGAGGTAATACTACTGAAGGAACTGTTGTGTAGTTCATGAGTTTTTATTGTTTCCTTTCTTCCTGCAACTCAGCTGCTTTTCACTACACACTTCACAGCTATTACTTTGGATATTCTTCCCTTGTGCAGCAGCAGAAAATGCACGTAAGTAAAGATGCCTCTGCCACAAAGCTACTAGAAGCAACTATGCAGATGTTTTTGTAGAATATGAATGCAGAAAATTTTCTCTCAAACATTCTATCATCCAGCCTGAGACACTGTAACATAGAGGATTTCATTATGATGCTTTACTAATAGAAAAATAATAGTTACTTTATGGTAGTTGGGAAAACCCTGTTTTAACTGTAGTTTTGTGGCATCAGGCTTTAATTCAAGCCCCAGATTCTCTCTCAACCGTGAATTTTTACTACTGACTTAGCTCGGGCTTGGTTTGTTAGTCTAAGCAATTTATGCTGTTCTTCATCTTACTCCTAGAATTGCAACACCCCTTCCTAGTAAAGCAAACACTAGGTATTTTTTAGTAAACTTTTTCTAGGCTGTTCTGCTGAGAATACCTCATGTTTGGTATCTTCATTATTTGGTCCACTTTTTCTCTTGGGTAATTGGAATATATTGTTTGGCTGAACACCTGACATAGATTACTTTGTATTTCTGGTGAAAATTCCTGCCAACACAGTAGAAGGACCAAGAAGAAAGTTTTATGTCTACAAACAGAAGTCCATATCCTTCCACACAGTAGTTCCTTTCTAATGTACTGGGACTGCGCATTCCTCCTGTTATCACAGTCTAGGGTAAAGTGTGTGTGCCCAGCAAACATTTACAGCCACTAAATCATCACAAAGCTTCTCAGTGCACATGCTGATATCACCCATAAAGGGGTTTTCTTAGATGTTCCCTACTTATTCATTTTTCCTTCATTTTTTGTTTTAAACCACAACACTTTCTGCAAAATCAAACTAGCATTTAAGAGTATTGGAATTAAGATGGTGCAGCCTTAACGATAAATCTGTAGGAGCATCTATTACTCTTGAAGGCCATTGAACCTCACAGGAAAACACTGTAAAAAAACCTGCAGGATTATAATTATGGCATGACCCTATCCCTCTTTTCTTTAAACTTATGCTAGTCACATTTCTCATTATTTCTGATAAATAACTTGTAGTTTAGAACTGTAAAAAACTTAATTAAAAATCCAGGCTATCACTCCCCCAGGCTTTTCTGTCTAACTATAGACAGAAAACTTTTATTGTGAATAAAGCCCCCTTCACTCCCATGTAAAGGAACAGACAGGATCACATAATGAAACAGATCTTCCAGTTCAGATTTTAATAGAAATGAGAGGCAGATAGAAGGTCTGAGCTGTAATTTTAGTAACAGCTTCAGTAAACCAAAGTAGTATTTGGGGCCTTTTTCCTATGCTGCTCAGACCTGAGGCATTGAATACACATTATCTTGTTTCTTCTTATATAGAATTAAGCAGCTCCAAAGCTTCTTTCTGTACCTGAAAGAAAGAAATGTAATGTAACAGTCCCAGGTAATTAGAGACTCTTCTAGCAAAACTTCTCTCACAAGCACCCAAAAGTTTCCCTGCAGCTGTGTAAATTCAGAACAGTCCTAGGACGAGTCATTTTTCTTCCATAGTTTAAGATGCTCAATACTTGAAATATGAATCAGAATAAATCACTTAAGCCAGTGTCTTCAGTGTCATTCACTTACTACATGAACGAAGTTTATTTGTGTTGAATACAGATACTAGTTCTTGATTTGCTGCAGTCCAATATTAGCATGCAGGAAGCTGTCCTACCTCCAACCATACCCAACCAACCTAGGCTTTTCAACACTCTCTGGAGTAAGAGTGACTAAGAAGTGAGACCATTTCTGAGGCTCTGTTTGCCTAAGGTTTCTGGTTAAAACCTAGTAAAATTTTAATATTGTCTCTAACATTCATATTAGAACACCCCCCAACAACAAACTGAACACCAAAAAAATCTCAACACCCTCTCGTCCCTCCTCAAACCACAAAAAAACCTCCAACCCAACAATGGTAATGACACAGCAAGCCATGCAGACAGTGTAAGCCAGATACCTCTGAGTATCTGCAGTAACCAATGTTCAGAAAGCCTAGTTATGCTGAGACAAGAATTTAAATGTCTTTGCACAGGGCAGTTTCCTTCATAGTGGACTATCAAGTCTAGTTCCCAATGAATTTTGCATTTTACACATTCACACAGAGAATGGAGAGAATGCCATCTTTCTCAGTTCAGCAGCTCTGCACCCCTCTAAGAGATTAAGAAATAGATGTCTGTACCAGGAAGCCACAAGTAGCTGAAGCAGATCCGTGGTTTAACAACTTGGCTACTGCACAAAATTCACTCCTGACTATAGTTTTTGAATGGTTCCTAAAGAAAGACAAGTTTTTGGCATCACTGGTTTCATGTGCGCCTCTGGCTACTAGTAACTATCAGAAGAACTGACCGATTTCTTACACACCTGAGACCACTACTCCTTTAGGCTATTAAATTCCTAAACATTGTGCAAGGCACTGGAGGAGTGTAAGACTTGTATTTCCACTGAAAGATGTTACTAAAGGAACTCACTTTTAGTAAATTTGAGGCTTACTAGCGAATCTACAGAGGGATTCTGAAACACTGTCTCCGTAATGTTTTTTCTGAGGTGTGAAATGCAAAATCCTACCAAAGTATTTCTTACTTTGGACATTCAGAGTGTTGTATGGACATTCAGAATGTACATCTCAACTGCAGCTTAATGCTAAATGAAATAGAGGTCAATCAACCATAAAAAAATCAAATGGAAATGAGGCTTTGTTAGTCCTGATGCTAACAGGATTGTTTTTGAAAGGTAACTGCAATTGCTTTGGTTTATACTGAATGCATTATCAGGTATGAACAAGTCTAATGGATTACCTCTCTTGGAAGTACTTTGAATGTTTAGGTAGGGAGCAGATGCCTACCCTCCAAACCAAAATCCTTCTGCAGAGTTTCAGAGGGTAATTAAGTGACTCATGCATGACATCTAGCACTGGAGATTTGCTGTCGAAGATACATTACCTTAATTTGTCTCATTCAGATCATCTGATTCTCTCCCTAGGGGCCTGGAAAGGACTGCAATGTTAAGGTTTTGGTACATCTGGGGTTTTTTCTTCCTTGTGTTCACATGATTGTGAGCTATTCCAAAATGTAATTCCTACCTGACCCATTTCAGGCATATGAAGGTGATTCTGTGTTCACAGAGAAACAGGCTAGAGCATGTGCCTGCCTAAACTTCAGAAACACAGCTAAGGCTGGGTCATTGTTAGCACTATGGAACTACCATGAAGAAGAATGGGTAACAGTTCTCTGCTATGAATAAAACAGAGTATTTCCAACCATTATTTTCACAGATGGCTAGTAACATACTAGAATTTTTTGGTGTTGATGTGATTCTGAATTAAAGGTGCTGAACTACAAGTTAATTTTATAAAACATTCCACTGCCATGATATCATACATCTTGGATACGATATATGATTGTACGATTACAGTTCTTCACTTCCTACCTGTTTGTCCTCCTCTGTCTGTGCAGGATACTCCTTTGCTTTGCTTAACCACAGAAGAGCCATCTTCTTATTGTTTAACTTCAAGTATGTTTTCCCCAAAAAGAGCAAATTTTTGCTGTAGAAATTTGGATCAGCTGCATAGAGACAAGAGAAAAGCTTTAGATGAGAATTAGCAGCATACTATATTTTGATACTTGTTTCAGAAAACGTAGTTTGGCTTTGGATCAGAAGGAAGTAAATGTAAAACTTTCACTTGCTAGATTTTTGTCTCATAAACAATTATATTAATTAGCAGCTTGCTAGTTAATACTAAACATACTACAAACTAAATGACACTGGATTCCTCACAAAGAGCAAAATAGCTTAATGCATAACAGCATTGCTTTGCAGGTTTTGGGCTTTTCTGGACCTAGTAGGTACAACAGGCAATGCAACCAGCTTAGCAAGTATAGGCAAGGGGAAATAGGGCACATTTCCTGGCACATACAGATACCAGCTTAATTTTCGCTGCACAGAAGAAAGCAAAACTATTTGCATCCACAGTGAACATTTTTTAAGAAGAGATTTAAACCTTGCTTTTAGAAAGCATCATTCATTCTTAAAGACTAATCTTGCCTGCTGTTCATACTTATAGCACAGGCTTTCTCTACTGCTGGATTTAAGGTCAGGTTTCAAAATATATGGAGGTGTTTTGGAGGCAAATTTTGAGATGAAGTTCACTGTTCCAGTTCACAGCTGCATTACTTGACACTTGGGAAGACACACTATGAGCCTTTCCTCTAATCTTCAATATTTTAATTATGTACAAATCTTTCACAGAACACTGTCTTCCCTTGTCTTCCTTTATCTTTTAGATAGTGAGTTTTGCTTATGGCTTCACTCCTGGAAAAATAACATGTTCATATTTTATTTTATATCATGTGGGCAGTTTAACTGTCAGATCAGCATAATATCTTCTGAAATAATATAAAGTCTGCTTTTTCTGTTTTCTATTTAGAATACAGAGGACTTTTGAACTCTAAGAACATTCTGAAAAAGTAACACAGAACTCCCTTTTTAAATTTCTTCTGCCTCCCTACACTCCTGTTGAATTCCTTAGCGAAGAGTACTTTATTCTCAGGAAGGTACAAATTTCATTTCAGTATTTACTCTGAAAAAATCTTCACATTACACTGTTAGTGATGTATACTAGGTGTGCAACATACTTTTAAATATCTCTGATAAAATGTTCCAATGTAACAGCCCAGTGCACTGACTGGCACATTACATTTATCAGCTGATCACATGGTACTGTTTTGGGTTTGGTGGCTACAGTTACTAAGGTAAGCTAGAGGTTTACTGGAAGTCATCAATCCTAAAAGATATTTTTCAGTCAAAACAAGGCACAAGTCTTACCTTCTTCTGCCATGTGGAAGTAACGAAGAGCCTGTAAAAGACAAAGTTGTTTTCTTTAAAGTGGAGAATAAACTCAATACAATAGTCAAACTAAAGTCTTATGGACATACCTGAAGAAGGAGTTCCTGTCACTGATCTTATTTTTATTAATTCAGCATGCTACTGATGTATGATTAGATTTGACATCATCTCAAAAGAACTAGTACTTACCCAACTGTCCCCCTACCACTTTTTCTCTAAGTGTAGTACCTCCTATTTGTTCCTACCAAACTGGATTGTGTTTTTCCAATTCAACTTGTCAAGATAAATTTTGAATTTTGTTTGTACTATCCAGCACATTTGCAGTTTTCCCCATCTGTTTCTCATGTATAAGTTTAATAGATGAAACAAATCTTATGATTTGGGTCATTAATAAATATTTGAGACCCATAGAGCACCAGTTAGTAACCTCTTACATAAGGATAAACATCTATGATACACACACATTTTCAATAAGTTTCCCATCCAGCACATACGCAATTTCAGTCCATCCCTACCTTTTCCTAATGGTAGTAGGGGGAGGGAAAAAGCTCTCACAGAACTTGAAAGTATGGAATGTATCTACAAATCAGATTTTGTACTGCAGCTGCAGAAATCTTACCAGTACAAGTTTGCTTCTTCAGCAAGTTTAAGTGCTGCAGAACTGAATGTTGGGACTGGCATTATTCTGGCAGTATTCGAAATCCTGGCTGACACTTTGTATTCTTCTGAGATTGGTTTTTCAGCAAAACTTACAAGCTTGACATTCCATTTAAGAGTTTTATTTCTTTTTCAAACAGCTCTTAAATTGCTTTCTGTGTAACAGCAAGCAGCCTGCCCCCCGCCACTTTAAGAGAACAAAACAGTTATTGGTTGCTCTAAACAAACAAAGATTAAAACAGCTGCACCAAACTTTCCTATTACCAATTTAATTGTCAAGCTTCTATATATGTACAAGTGTTTAAATAAGATGCACACTGGTTTAGACACATACAGTTTTAGACACAGTATTTTAAAGGATAAACATCTGGATAGTTTTAGGGTGTATGACAGCAGGAATCTTCAGAGAAAAGAGGAACAAAAATACTTTCAACTGAAAAAAACCCACACCATATGTGGCCAGAGAATTAAAGGGTATTTGTTCATCTTAAGTAACAAAGCGAGCTGTTCCTTTTTGCATTTAATCTAAGGGGACAAATTCTATTAACTAGCAAATAAGTACATGGCATAACACCACCATATAAATTATCAGCACTGGACAAGTACAGACAGTTATCTGCAACAGAGCACAACAGTAAGTACAAGCTAAATTACATATAGTTTATTATTTTCTCATGCAAAAACTACCAAAATAATTTACACTATTCTGTGTGTGCTACAGCTGAAGAAAATTAAAGGTTTTTATGTTTTTAGATACCTCTCACTCTCATGTTCTCATTTTATTATTGACGGTTGTAAACTCACAACTCCATGCTTATTCCATAATCAGAGGTCAGCTTTGTCAGGAAAATAAGTAAAAAGTGTATCATCAGCTTTGTGGGGGGGAATAACAATCTGTGAAATATTTTCATACTGTACCTCTTGAAATGTGGAGGTTGGTGGTGTGGCAAACAGAGTTGCAGCTATTTTTCTTTGGTACCATGGCATCTCAGCAAAAGAGTAACACCTGAAGAAAAAGAAACATTTAAATCTACACTTCACATTTCTCTTGTTTTTGAGCAAGTCTCAGAATTGTTGTTGGACATAAAAACTGGGTGTCATAATTGTTGATTCCAAGAGTCAAAACTGCAGACACACTGCAAGTTTTATAAGCATGTTCTTACATCTGTAAACGAAAATAGCAAGATGTCTGAAGCTGCTGCTAAAGAAGTTTTGGTGTGTGTTTTACTGGGAACTAACAACATTAGCTAAAACTGGGACAATTACTAAGCATGAGACAGATTTTGAGCTTGAATGATTTTAATGATTTGTGTATTTTGTTCTAATGTATTTGCAAAAGCAACATAACTGAGTAATGTCATCGCCTTACCTCAACACTATGCTTTTCTCAATTATTAATATAAAGTAGATCTGCAGTACATTCCTGAGACTCTGATCTATAAGAATGAAAATAAATTCAAGAATCAAACCATTGTGCTCTAGGCTAAGCCATGCTATGCTGGTTTTCTATCTACTAAATAACACAGGTAATCAATCAGTCACCTATCTTATTGGTGCTGGAAGGATTAAACATTTTTATTGAAGCATTTCAAGTGCACAGAACATTCTGGGTGCAAACACTGAACAATGATAGTCACTTTAGCTGCCTCCCACAATGAGATTACAATTGTTATTCACTGTGTAAAATAGAGCTTTCTAGAGAACATGAAAAATTAGTAACCGTAAAGGTTTGGAGGAGAGGTGGGCAAGACATGGAATACACAGCCAGAGTTGAAATTCTGTCATTAGATGTGCCTTATCAGAAAGAGATTCAGTCCAGGACAGATTAGAAAGAGCAAAGAGAACCGGCTGATACTAAATGCCAGTTTCAGATCAAGATGGCTCTGGAATTCAGTAATAAGCACATTTAAATATACAACATGGGAATATTTTAGAGCCAAAAGCTGTATTAATCTAACATTTCTGATCATCTTTTCTAATTTTCCTCAGGAACAATGTCTGAAGTGCTTTCCAGAACAAGCTTCCTATCTCAAAATGGACTTTGAGGCTTAGTCAGTTGGTAGAATATACTTCTGCTTAAAACTCTGGACTATTGCAATTGTTAGATCATGTGGGAATGAATGGTGAATGCTGAAGTTTCTGAACTAGTAAAAAACTCTGGAGCAGTAGATTATTGTTTTCTTTGACACTTAGGATCCAAAACAAAACCTTTGAAAATAAAGGCAATGTACTTTCAGCTTAAAAAAATAGTGAAACCCACAGTCAATTTTTCTATCTCAATCTTACAATAGAGATCTCTGGTAAAACAATGTAACTAACACCTTTGGTCTTTTTCAGACAAATAACCAAAAGTGCTGTCTGGAGTCTCTCACTAACACATAAATGATATTGTTTTCCGTCACACCAGTTGCATAGAATACCCTGGTTAGTACGGAAAGTTCTGTTTCCAGTCCATGTGCCTGCTACGTAACAGTAATTCTTAGTATCATTTTCACTGAGCAGTAAATTCAATTTCAATGATTTTTGGTTAATACATACGCATTTATAAGCTCCTTTTATTTAATGTAACTTTTAAAATACTGTACCCCGACAGTAACAGAAATATTTTAGGAATACATCTCATTTTTGATAGCATTTCAGGGATTGTATTAAGTTGCAGCCATCACTGAAATTCAATGTAAAGTCAGTGCTGAGTTTTGACTCCATTCATACTCCAGAACAAAATGAGCTACTACTTGCTATCACTGATGCCCACTATGGATTCTATGAAGCAAACTTAACATCTGCAAAAGGAGTTTTTAATAGTTCCATACAAATAAATTAAATGAACAATTATTTTTCATCTTTTTCGACTGCATAAGAATTAATAGCTAGACTTTTTCAAGGCATGACATCCTATATCTATTCAATGTTTTCATGCTTGCATCAATTACAAGTACATTCTAAATTATTCCAAGCAGTTCTGTAATTCATGCAAGATATTTTATACTCTTGCATTTTTCTGTGCCATGTGCTAACTTTAGTTTGAAAATACATCTTACCAAATCCCTATAAGATGAATTGTTGTAGCATCTTTTGGATTCAGTTCAATGGCTCTCTGGTGCAGGGAGAAAAAAACAACACAATATGTAAAGAAGTTGTTCTGACACATGGATTAAAATATATTTTAAAACAGACTTGTTATCATACTGTTAATTAAACCAGACTGTGGTGTGTAGAATTTCAAGGCAACAGACTATTTATTCAGTGTACAACTTAATCAGCTCACCTCCAAAAATCTGATGACACTGAGAGATGTCTAAGCACATCTGTTTAGTAGGCTATTAAAAGTTGCATTTGAGACTTGGCATGTTCAGATTTTGATATAATCTCTGGTGATATAAAATAAGTAGTTCTTTATCTTCTCCAGTATTTGTCCTTTACTGTCACATAATCCACAGTTAAAAGGACAGCCACACTGCCACTTCTCAATATCAGTAACAACTGATCTAGTCCTAAGAGGTGTCTAAAGCACTTGAACTATTTCAAGACTTCCTTCTAAAGTGACTTAGTTTACTGCAGGAGACTTTGTGTACTCCCTGTTTCTGGGGCATTTCTGGAGCATATGTCACAGCAACCCAAAAAACAAAGTACTACTAGGAAGTCTGAACAGAAGTATGCTTTCAATATTTCACCAAAAATTAGTTACCAGCTGTCACACAATCTACATACTGGACACATTAATCTTGTCATATGCAAAAAACTGCATTACCTGGAAATGCTCTTTGATGATAATAGCATTTCCAATTTTAGTCTTGATTCCTTCATAGTCTCCAACATCACTGAGGCAAATTCCATACCACTGTAATTCAAATAACAAAAACATTTAATATAGCACTATATTAATAATACATTTTAAAAAACTTGCAACCAGAACAGCTGCCACCACCACAAACAACAACAAGTATTTGTTGTGAACAGCTCAATCAACATCAGAGCAAGCTGCTGGTCTGCATGTACAAAGGGAATCAATGTCCTCTCCTGACCCAAGATACCAAGGCAAGTGATTACATTATGTTACCTCTTTGCCTGTGAGAAAACCAGCACAAAAAAAAAAAAAAAGGCAGAATGGCAGCATGCAGCCAGGACCTGAAATATTTCCAGTGAAATTCTACAGAGCCCAGAAAAGGCATGCTGAATGTGGGACGTACAACATTTTTAAGGTTACATCGGGGCAGGAGGAGCTGATTACATCAGCTGTTATCACCCTGATCAGTCCCTTCTTTCCATGGTCAGTGCACACACTGAATGTTTCTGCTTCCCTAGAGAAAGTTTACCCGGAAAAGTCTGAACTCAGATCTTCCAAAAACCTTAGGAATGACTAGAAGTCTCATTCATTCTCAACTGAAAAGTTAAATTATGCTGAAGTTTCCTAAAACAGCACAATGACATTTGTTCTGTTTTCTGTAAGTAGAAATCAACAAACAAGATTTCAGTTATTTTGCATGGCTCACCTTGTGTGCTGCGAAATTTGATTCATTTTTTTCAAGTGCCTTTTTTGCATACTCAAGGGAGTCATATGTCAGTTGTTTCTTCTCCTCTGCAGAAGTGCTACCAAGCTGAGCCAGATCCCGTGATGACCGTGCCAGCCGCCATAACAACTCTGCATCATCGCTGGTTAGGAACAGAAACACTGATGTTTTAAAGCAATCGGAAAAAAAAGCAAAAAAGGAGTCTTTTAAAGTGTATCTCAAGTGGGTGATAGGACAACAGTAAATTATCTGTCATGCTATGCTATGTGCAACTCCAAGGTAACAAACAGCAAATGAAAGCCCACTATTATAGAATGTCTGATGATACCTTTGTTCTGCCATTCTGGTCTGCAAAGCAAACACATCTGCAGGAAAGTTTTTTTGTTTTCTCAAAAAAAAGACAGATATTTAAGAAACTCCAATGGTACCACTCAAAACACCAGAAGGAAAAGGAGGGCTACTCTCTTCTGAGCTAGATGGTATT
Organism: Ploceus nigricollis; assembly: GCA_013399945.1. NCBI lineage: Eukaryota > Metazoa > Chordata > Aves > Passeriformes > Ploceidae > Ploceus > Ploceus nigricollis. The sequence goes on along the minus strand of VXBC01008929.1, from coordinate 773,084 downwards.
TTTTCCAGCACTCCGCTGATTTGTATTGATGTTTACTTGGAATACTTAAATTATTATGTGGTTTTTTTCCTCTAATTGTGCTTAAATTATTAAATTCTTCCTAGAAAAACAGTGAAAAAAACACAGATTAGCCGTACCACCAGCCCATAAAACTGTACATTTATGTATTTGTTTATATCACTTCACCAAATGATGTATTAGGTTACTGTGGTAAGCACTTATTTCTCTTTCTCAAGATTTTATTATAGAGAGAGACAGAAGTGAAGGAAAAACAATTTCTATTTTTGTCTCTTGTTTCTCCCATGTGGAATGCATTGGAGAATTGGTTGTCTTGGTGTCATTGGTTAATTAGATACTGGTGAGGATTGTTTGGCTCTGATGGCTAATTGAATTCACTTGTGTCTG
>VXBC01008929.1:686345-768372 GCA_013399945.1 Ploceus nigricollis | reverse complement strand
CGGGGCGTGTCCGGCTGCCCGGGTGTGGCCGCCGCGGGTCGGGGGTCTGGAGGTGCCGCGCTGCAGGTGAGGGTGGGGTCCGGCCGTGCCGCAGGGGCCGCCGTGCCCTGCGGGGTTTGAGCTCTTGGCCCCTCTGCCTCGTCCGCTGGGACCCGTGAAGGGGCTGGCGCGGCAGGACAGGGCTCCGGGCGGCTGCTATCCTAGCCCTTCCTCGCGTGAAACGTCCCCGCAGGTGCGGCCCCGCTTCCTCCGGGGGGACACGGAGCGCGCTGCCAGCTGCAGCTGCTGCGGGGATCGAGGAATCGCTGCCCCATCCGCCGTCCCGCCGGTAGTGGAAGTCGGTGAAGTTAAAGCTGTAGGCCTGAAGGTTTGAGTCCATAGTGCCGATCTCTGTGGCGGTGTAAACGCCACTCTGAAAAGCGCCCTTACCTGTGGGAGAGGAGACTTTCGAGAGTCAGCATCGTTCCTGAAAACCGCATGCTGTTCTTTCTGAGCTGTTGGTTGAGTGGGCGGTTGTTTTCTTTCTTCACTCTAGTTGCATAATATATACAAGACAAATCTTAGATAATGTTCATGTTGTCATAACTTACTCTTCCACTAGGGAAAAGTTTTAAAATGTGAAACCTCTTCACTTTTGCTTATATACTCCTATCTTCAAAGTACATTAAGTATCCTCAAAGTAATATGTATTGCCTTGCCTCCAACACTTACATTTATTTACCTGGAGGGTTATGTCCCTGAAGGTTCGAGTTAAAGATATTTCTGTGGTGGTGCAAAAAGTTTGTTTAGTAAAAGTAAATACAGTCAAACTTAATCCCAGCTATTTTCTTTTTTTTTCAGTTGGAGCTTTAAATTTTAACTTTATATGTGTATACTCACAGAGGAAAGATGTTTTGAAGTGCATGCAGAATACCAAAAAGCATTTGAAGGAAAAAAAAGTAAGAAAGATGTTAAATGAGTAAGAAACAGAGGTCCTTTTGTTTATCTGTTGTGGTGTTAGGAAAACTGCAGTGTTTTTGCAACAAGTAAGTTTCTGCTAAATGTCTTAAACGATACGGATTCATTGGAGGTGACTGTTAGACTAATTTCAGTTCAGGTAACAAAAGCAAAAAGCTATTTCTGGTAGGCTGAATAACTAAGCTATTATTAAATGTCATCCAGAAATCCAATGTAGCAGAGTTGTTACCACAGTGTTCATACAGTCTTCTTTTATGCCAAATTTTCTCCAGAATTGAATGCTAAGAGAAGCCATAGTGTTAGGGATAATGAAACTAAAATCTCAACTGTACGCATACCTGGGATGGAATTTAATTTTTTTTTACCTTAATTTAATTTAGGAACAAATGCTGTCATTACATGGTTTCCTAAATGAAATACCTTCAGGGACAAAGTTAGGGAGTAAGATACCTTCTATTCCTTCCTGTTTATTTTCCTGTGAAAGTCAGGATGCTCTTCCAACATAAATAATATATGGTCAACTTAGTATTTGTAGATATTAATTCCTGTTAAACCCAAGAATGTTACTTCTGTTCACAGATCAGTTAGGCAAAGATTAATACTGGCCCCTCCTAGCATGACATTTGAAGGTGTGGTGTGATTTGTGCAAGCAAGTAGGCAGGAAGTAGAATTGTGTTGTGTTTTTTTTTTAATCTTAAAGGTCTTTTCCGTCAACTCTGATTCTACTTGATTTCTTTGGTTTATCTTTAATATTGCTTTAGATGCGATGCTTTTGCTCAGACATTTTGAAAGGGCATTATTAAGTGTCTGAAGGATTTATGAATAGAGGAATTTTAGGGGCTTGGTTGCTGGATCTAAGCTTCTTTTTAAGGAATAGTCTTTACTGATTTGAATCATACTTTGTTCTCTGATTGAAGGAGGACTATATCCTTTAGATCCATTCCATCTTGTAGATGGATCAAGTGCACTTTGACTCAGTGCTTTATCAAATGCCCAGTTAGGAGGCACCTGAATTAGTTCTAGTTGTGGCAGTTTCCTTCTGGTACTTCCCCTACCCAGAAGGGTTTTAAAAAATTCCTCATGGCAGGTGATTAGCATACGTGCAATTATCTGATGGTTCCAGGACTTAGCATGATTACTGTGTGCCTGTCTTAGGAGCCAGTGCCTGTGGATGTGCAGAGCATGAACGATGCCTCCTAGGCACAGGGAATGCTGAATGCAAGTAGCTGCTGTGATACAGAACTGAAGGACAGCTGACTGAAGAGCTCTTGGTTTGCATACAGGAAGGTTTGAAATACTTCTGGGCTACAGTAAAATGCAATTTTGTGATTGTTGGTTTCAAAATGTTATTGTTTATACTGAGATGTGCTGGACCACTGTGGAATACTGATTTCATGGACTTTTCTTTGTCATCCTTAACTGTGTAAAGATGCACAGGTTAGTTAGAGCATAAACAATATTGGGGGCTACTGATTTTGATCTACTTACGCTAATCCACTGTCACCTTATTGAAAAAAAAAAGATTTTAATGAATAGGACAAAACCAGTAATTGGGTCTTCGTTCTTAAAATCTAAAAGGGCTTTTCTTGCTGGACTTGTATAATATTTAGTATATATTATTCTCTAATAAAGGTTCTGCATTACCCTGGAGTAACCCTTACAGTGCTGCTGTCATGGACACATAAAACTGTTGGACAGGTTATTTATTTTAAGAGGAACTGAAGTTCCTCAAACCTCTTACTTTGATTGATCTATGGGAATAACAATTCTCGGTTTTAATTTCCTTTTATTTCACATTTTAGTGCTACTGTTGGTTGAAGCTTTAGCCTTTTGCTGAGAGGTCCGGAGGCAGATCTCTACGGTAGGTTACTGTAACTTGTTTTTAAGAGCTAGTATTTGTAACAGTGAAGAGAAATAGCATCCCTTGAAAAGAACTGTAAAAAGGATTAGTTTAAAGCATGTGTTCACCTGCATCATGTTTCTACAGTAAAGTATAGCAAGTTTTAGTGAGATAAAAGTTTTTTCTTTCTTGTGCATTATGTTAATTATGTAGTCAATCAGTCACTGGCTCTACACAGAGAAATTGCAATGAAGAGCACACAAGATACTATTCACATCGCATAGTTGATAGATGGTTTTACATAAAATAATTGGTATAAAGATACTCTGATAAAGCATATAAACATATATGCAAGGAACACGTGTTCCTCTGGTTTGCTGCTGTATGCTTAAAATAATCAAATTTTGAAGTCAGGAGATCTGTATTTCTTAATTTTCTTGTTCAAGGCACAGTATTGCCTTTTATAGTTTAGCTCACTTGAAACATCACCTAAAATACTTTTGTGTGAGGAAGATGCTGGGAAGAACTAAGCATTAAAGATGTGCCTAAAGGGCAAACACATATATACAGGATTAAAAAAATAAAAGAAAAAAAGAAAAAATACCAGCAGAAAGATATTTAGAAATAACTGTTTTGAAGTAATTTTGTGAGCAGGTGTCCTAGAAGTCAAATTCATATTTTCTTTGGAGTGGATTAAAAACATAAAATAGAATTCTTAATTTGTTCTTTGGCAGTGTAACTTCCTGATAGTATGGAAACAACCTGCGAATAGTTGTCTGACTTGTTATACCACTGTGCTACCAATCCAATAAAGCTTGTGTAAATAGATGATTCATTTCCCATACAGAAAACTGTGCTTCCATTCTCATGTATGCATATCCCTCAGATTTATTTAATTAGCTTGTGTTTTTGATTGGTGTAAGCCCCAGTAAAATGAGTGGTGTAGTCACTAGGGTTTTATCAACCTAATCTTACTTGTTTAGTTCAGAATGCTCTAATTCCTTCCTGCATACTAAATAGTGAATATGAGAATCATGGAGTCATTTAGGTTGAAGATCTCCAAGATCATCAAGTCCAACATCTGACCTATCACCGTCTTGTGAACTAGACAATAGCACTAAGTGCCAGGATGAGATGCTTCTTGAACATCTCTGAGGGTGGTGACACTACCACCTCACTGGGCATTCCATTCCAATGCTTATCACCACTTTCCATGAAGAAATTCTCCCTGATGTCCAACCTGAACTTCCCCTGGCACAGCTTGAGGTTATGTTCTATTGTCCTCTCACTTGTTGCTTGGGAGGAGGCCAGCCCCCACCTGGCTACAGCCTCCTTTCAGGGAGTTGTACAGAGCAGTAAGGTCATCCCTGAGCCTCCTTTTCTTCAGGCTTAACACCCCCAGCTCCCTCAGCCATTTGACATATGACTTACTCTTTATACCCTTCACCAGCTCTGTTGCCCTTCTCTGGACATGCTCCAGCACCTCAATGTCCTTCCTGAACTGAGAGGGCCAGAAGTGGACACAGGATTTGAGGTGTGGCCTCACCAGTGCCAAGTGCAGTGGCACAATCACAGCCCTTGTCCTCTGGCTGCTCTTGTTTTGCTACAAGCCAGGATACCTTTGGACTTCTTGGCCATCTGGACACACACACTGGCTCATGTTCAGCCAGCTGTTGACCAGCACTCCCAAGTCCTTTTCCACTGGGCAGATTTTCAGCCAATCTTTCCCAAGCCTGAGGTGCTACATGGAGTTATTGTGACCCAAGTGCAGGATGCAGTACTTGGCGTTAGTGACCTCATACAACTGGCCTTGGCCCACTGATCCAGCTCTGCAGAGCCTTCCTACCCTCCAAGATAGATACAGCTATCACTCAGGAAGTGATAGGTGTATCCGTACTAGTAGCAGATAAAGCTTGCACTCAAGGTTTTGTGTGATTCTTCAAATACAGAGTGACTCAAGCTGCTTCTGGTACTTAGCTTGTCAGCACATCAGCTGGACAATTTTTCCAGCTATATTGCCTCTAAACAAACTGAAAAGAGGAGCCAGAATTTTGATTTGGAGGTAGGATTTTTAGAGAAGCCGTTTTTTGGGGATTTTTTTCAATTGCAGTGATGAAATTAGGTTGTGAAACAGTCTTAGCTTTTGTAACCTTGTATGAAATGTCTGTTTCCTGTGAAGTGGTCTGTTTCCTTGAGAACTGAAGGGTTACCTTGAGATTTAAAAAAATATATATTTATGTGCATGTAGCCCAAGATCACTAGCAATTTTGTTGCTACCAGCCCTATCAGTGAAAAGAAGCATCCATTTGTCATAATTTCATTGTCAGCTTCTTACAGCAGACATGGCATTTTCTGCCTTTTTCAGTCTGGCACACAGCTGACATAAAATGCTGAAGTGTAGCGTTATGGCAATAAGATTAGCTGATCAGGAATAGACTTCATTTGCAAGTTTCTCATGGCTGTTCTGTGTTCATTTGGGCCCTGAGATATCTAAAAAGTATGGATTTTTGGTCTAATGCCATTAGCAGTTCACAGGAGCTAGGAAATGTTCAATGACAGCAATAATTCCCATCAGAACAGATTTGTGACTAAAGACAGTGATGCCAAACTCACTTCATTATTTTTTCTGTGTTTTAGTTGGGTATTTCTTCTTGTCAGACTGGATGCACCTATAATTGGGAACATGTCATTGTACTGCTCTGCAAGGTTATCTGGGCAAGCCAATACTGTCCTCTGACACTGCAGCACGAAGAGGATTGCTACAGTCTAGCAGTTCCCAACTGTGCTGCTAGATCATTCTGATAATAGATCTGTTCCTTTCCAGGTAGAATGCCATGTTTGCAGTTTCTGTTGGAAAACAGGCAATGACTCACTTGTTTCATGTGTACCACTTATCTTCATTAGAATCATCACTGGAGTTCAAAGAACATTCTGATCTATAAGACTGCAAGACAAGACTACTCCTTGACTTAGATTTTTGCTTTGATAATTACAGCTCAAGCAGAAAGACTTGACATATTCTTAGTTGACCTGATCATGCTCTTGAGCAGCTTAGACATGGGAGAGGATCCCTTGTGACTGTACATCACTGCAGTTCAGATGTACGTTATATATAGTAATTTTCAGTCTTTTCCTGTCCAGATATACTTTTTAAAGCCTGGCTTCTGCAATTATAAAAACTATTTCAATAAAAAGGATGGCAGAGCTATCACCTGCACACATTCTGATGTGCTTTGCCTCCCTTTATGGTACCCCACATGGAGGACAAGTTGATAGCTTGAGAAAAGGTTTTAATTAAATATGACCAATGTGGAGCACAGCTACTTTAATAACACTAACTAATTAAAAAACTAAATCTCTTGTTATGTGTTGTAACTTACTGGCAGTCTAGCTTATCCTACCATAGCCTGAACAATGTAATCTGTTCCTGTTAAGTTATTCCAGAATTCCAAGCATTCAAGTAATCCAGTCATGTATCTAGAATATTTTACATTTGGTTTGCCTACTAGATGTGTTGTAGAATGGTATTTCAGGAGGTAATGCACTAGTGCACCCATGATTTATTTTCACTATCCTGAAAATATGGCAATTTGCCAGACTCTATTACATCAAGTCCTCAAGAAGAGGTTGCTTGTTTACCTGGCAGTGACTGATCCTTGAGGATGTTTATCATCTTTAGAAACCCTACCACCCACCTCTCAAACCTTGGGAACTTTTCAGCTAACTGAAAAGCTAACTTTTCAGCTTTTAGAAGTGAGGAGAATTGGGTGGAGCTGGTGTAATTCTTCATTTCATGCATTTGGGATGATGAGGATTTGTGCAACATGAGCAGAACCCTAGCAGATAGTGCTGTTTGAAAGACTCCTGACTTCAGAAACATGTGAAGCATGTGTGCCCTCTGCAAATTCTGTAAGGTGTGCAGTGTAGTAAGTGAGGTATCTCTTGTTTATGTACTGTTTCACTATCTTAAATACTGCTTTGGTTTAATAAGACATGACTTTTTCTTGCTAATAAGTATTTTACTAACTTTTAACGTTTATAATGTTACTGAAAATCAGTATAACTATTTGCAGTAAAATGTATCAGTTTTATGGAGAAGCATATTTTTTGAGTAAAATAGCAAAATTATTTCTGGAAATGTATTAGTATTATAGACCTCTTCAACCTATTATACGAATATAGATTTCTAATAGTCTCAAAACTTCTTCAAAAAATGCCTTGCATTATTTTTCATCTTGGATTTTTCAAAACTGGAAATGGTAAAGATTAAAGGACTGTCTTGTGGTTTGTGAAGTTTTGCTCTTTATCTGGATTTTGAGTGTCCTCCACTTAAATAAATGCGTGTTCTTGTAACAAGTTGTCTTTTATCTAATATGGACACAGTTTCTGCATCTCAAATGAGCATTTGCATTTCAGGGAAGAGAAGCAGCCTTTTTATTCTTGCCTTCTCTATGCAAAAGGATGCTTTTTGCACAGCACCTCTTTCTTAATCTGCTCTTTTCCTGCGTTAGATGCCTAGTGGGAGAGTTGGTGACATGGAGGAGGAGAGGAAGTAACAGAATTGATGTGTTCATGTGAGAAAGTACTTGAGATGTACAAGAAGTGTGAGTACACACACAGACTAAGAGGAAAAAGCTGACCATATTTTTAGGTTGACTCGATCTTATCCATTTACCAGTGATTTTGGAAATACTACCTTAACAAAAGAAATGGGTGCTTTCAAGGACTCTTAATAATGAGGAGTTTCAGATAAGTTGAAGCAAGAAAATTTTGACTAGTTTGAAAATGCATCTCAATTCAAGTTTAAATTCTGTTGAGTTTCATGCAAACACTTTCTACTTGCTGTTGCAGCATCAGTGGGAATTAGAGCATCATTTTGTCAGCAGAAAGTTGTTTTTCTGAAAACTGTCATTAAAGAATCATGTACTGGTCTACACTGGATTCTGTGGAAAAGGCACTGACTGTTAATGAGTTCTGTCTGGCAGCCAGGAAAGCACTAGGGAATGGAAAATACCAGTATGAAAAGAGAACCAGGAAAAAAGGGACAGACTGCTTTTAAGAGGTATAGTTTCTAAGCCTAGAAACCATTGGTTTAAAAACTATTTTAGTAGCTAGACCTTCACTCTTTTCCCCTCAAGGACAAATTAAACTTTATGAAAGTCTTGGGAACAAAAAGATACTCAAAGAAGAAATCTCATTTAGGTGTTTGGGAGGTGCATGAGGATTTCTATGAATCTGACATGCTTCTTAAAATATGTGCATAGGTGTTTGAGTGTTTCTTTTACAGATAATTTGTATGTACTTCAGCCTCCAAAAGGTTCATCACTGAGACAGCAAAATAAGATGAGACAACACGTGAATTGTGCCCTAGTGGAATACAAGAAGCCTGAGGAAAATTCCCTCAGACTTCACAACGTTTTCTTTCTTCTATTTTCAGTTTTTTCTTTGTCTTTTCTGTGTTCCTTTCCCCTTTTGCCTCTAAAAAATCATTCCTTTTCATGAAAAGTCTTATGAATACAGTGAAAGGAAGAGAGCTGTGTTGGGTTAAGTATAGTTTCATATTCGAATATGAATGTGTACGTTGCTAGTGAGTTGACCAGATAGAAGCAGATGCCTTTCCTTCTGCCTTGTTCTCTTTGGTGTCTCTTGCACTTTTAAGATAAATTAATTCAGAGGGATACTTGGTCTAGACTGTGGGTTTACTGGAGAGAAGGCAAACCTGAAACTAAAGAGGCTTGGGAGCTTCCAGGGTAGGCTGCTTTTGGAAAGATTTGGAAGTTTTAGTCTTTGAGTCAAGGATGATTGTACTGTAGAGGTTTACTTCCCTAAGAGTTGTTGGAAATAATCAACTCTGTCCTTGAAGTGTATAACTATGAAAATTTTATGTCTATATATCTATATGTCATGTATCTATCTAGAAAGTAATCTGATGCTCAGACCTTCTTGGGCTTGCAAATGCATGTTATGCCAGTGTAGAACTCATAACTGATAACCAAGTTGTTTCTGTAGGTTTGTGATATCTGCTGGACTTAGTGGACATTGTCCAGTGGACAATGATGGAGGTACTTTAAAGAGAAAATGTAAAGATGCTTTCAGTTATTCTTCTTCTTTTTTTAATGGATCTTCAGAAAGAACAGTTCCCCCAATTTCTCAGTTATTACTTGACTTCAAAGTGTTTATCCTTATTATTAAAATTTGTAGTTGTTTTTTTTTTTAGATTTACTAAAGCAAGATAACCTGTTACCTGCTTAAATGGCTTTTCCAATTCTGTCATGCTTATGGTTTCAGCATTTTGTTACAAAGGTTTGGTAGAGGAGTATATAATACAATGTGTTTTCCTTATTCATGGAATTATTAATAATATCTACATTATAAGAAATTTGTAGTTGTGTGGGCTTTTGGATTTCATTTAAAGCTTGTGAAATTTTATTGTCAGCAATTCAAACCACTGTGCCTTCTTTGAGGTATATCCCATTTTTCATTTGGTTCCTCAGATGTTCTCAGAAACCTGATCTTGTTTTTTATGTGCAGATTTTGAAATTAATTTTTATACCTGTGTGGAAAAACAAGAGTGTGGCAGTAATAATGCTATAATGTTGGTACATCATAATGTAATAGTGTTGGTACATCATAATTTGTAAAATTTGCATTTGTAACTTCAAATCATCACTTTTGACAAGCTGACACTTTTTGTGATGAGTTAGAGAGTTAATGGATTGTGACAATCCTATTGTTTGCTTTTTAGTCCATTTTAATGATGATTTCTGTTGCTGCTTTCTAGTGTAACAAATGGCGGCACAGTGTGTGACAAAGGTGGAGCTGACTATTGCCTGCACCAATCTCTTGGATAAAGATATTGGTTCCAAATCAGATCCTCTGTGTGTGCTTCTCCAGAACACAAGTGGTCAGCAGTGGTATGAGGTACAGCCTGATGCTTCTCACAAATCTGCTAAAAACACATTCTGACTTGTTTGACCTTTTAAAACACTACAGCATATGGTTTAATTAAAATATTTTAATTTTGTACCAGCATTTTTGAATAGTTTTTGTTAGATTATATCTCTAATAGCGTAGCGGGTTTGGATTTTTCCTTTAATTAAAAGCCAAGCTATGTCAAACCACAACAAATAGTTACATGGGCAGCACACTAATAATCATTTGCTATTAAATACTTACAAGTGTCTGATTTTTAGCACTGTTCCCCAGCCATGTGTGGACTAATAGAAGGAGCCTTCTGAGTGCTTAAGTGTGCTTTTACAAATACAGTACTCCAAAACTAGAGTCTTATCCTGGATTTAACAATACAGGATTTTATGTTGGTCTTCTGTGTGCAGGAATAGGTCCCACCTTAGAGGGAGTGATGAAAAATAGGTCAAGTATCCCTAGCTTAGAGCAGTGGATATTGATAAAGTGTATATGTAATATAATATTTTGTAATATAACTTATATTTGATGAAAGGTTTATAGGAAGATGCTCCTTTGTACTTTTAGAACTTTTGAATATATTTAATAATAGGGTATTTGATTTGCTTGCTTGTTTGGTTTGTGAAATACTGGATAAAGTGTTATCTTTCTAATTTCAGGTTGATCGCACAGAAAGAGTTAAGAATTCCTTGAACCCAAGATTTGCCAAGAAATTCTTAATTGATTATTATTTTGAGCTTGTTCAGAAACTTAAGTTTGGAATATATGACATTGATAACAAAACCTATGATCTGAGTGATGATGACTTCTTAGGAGAATTAGAATGTACGCTGGGACAGGTAAGCATGCAGATGCTTTCCCTTAGAATTAAGTTACTGAAAATCATTAGCCACTTTTACCTTGAATTTATCACTATGTTCTTGTGTAGTTGGAGTACTCTTAAGTTGAATAGGATGTTCTTCATTTGGTTTTTCAAGCCTCAGTTCAGTGTATATGCATTTTATTTGCAAAAGGTCTTGAGATGATGCCCTGAAATGTGCTCTAGGATGGTGACTGTTGGATTGCTGTCTAAAAGTAAGTGGACTGCAATGAGCACAAAGTTGTAGTAATTGCTATTTATTTACTCTAATACTCAAATTCCTATTTTTATGCTCCCAAAAAAGAGAATCAGTGTAGAACAACATATGAGTGCTCACAAGGACCATGTTATCCTTGTAGTCTGCTTTTCACTCAATGCAAGCAATGATCTTAGTTCTGCCAGCTGTAGATTTACTTCTATTTCCCACTCATATTCTGCTATTGATGATATCACAATTGGGCAGCTTCTTTTTAACTCATTCTTTTGAACAGATCCTTCAAAGGCACTTCTCAGAAGAGTTGTCTTGGGATTTTTCCTGCCCTGTGTCTTAAGCATTTATCCTTATAATACACTAAAAATAAAGAGGCATTGTGACCTGAAATTCAGTGTCAATTAAAAATTAATAATTCATTCTTAAGGTAAAGAAGGAGTAGACACACTTCTGAGGAAGCATTGCCTGAATAGGGTAAAATAAAATCAGCAGGAAACTGTGCAGGGGAAGGCTGATGATTTTTTTGAGTGCCAGACATTGTGTTTATAAATCTATTTGGTGAATCCATTTATGAAATATGCCTTGCATGCATTTTAAAGGTATGTATGGAGAACTTAAAGAACAATTTGAAATTGGAAGCTAAGGTATTATCTTTGTCCATGAATGTATGTCATGTTACTAGAAAACATTTTAATTCTTACTGCTCCTGAAGCTCTGTGTATGTTCATCTGCATGTGTGTTTTAGAATTTTGAAGTGAATAAAGTATTACCTATTTATTTATAGAAGATTATGGAAAGTAAATGTAATGCTGTTGTCTTCACAAAAAAGGAAAATTACTAAAATGAAAATACCTCACTAACTCATTTAATTCCTTTGAAAATCTATTAAATTGTGTTAATAATGCTTCATACTCAAATTTTGTCTTGGCAGATTGTTTCTAGCAGGACTCTAACAAAACCATTAGTACTTAAAAATGGCAAACCTGCTGGAAGAGGAAGCATTACGGTAAGAGAGTTAAGAAATAAGTGTCTTCAGAGTTCATCCTTAATTGTTTCTGGGTTTTATTTTTAGTGACTTGAATGCAGTGAGTCTATTCTATGGTGCTGTAAAGCATATTTTTTTCCTCCACTAATTTATCTTTGTCATTGAATAGCGGCCCACCCTCTGTATTATAAGTCCCATTGCAAACATCATTAGGGCATCCAATGGGCTCCTGTTCGGGGCATTTCTTTGTCAGTGCCATCATTTATGGTAAATAGATGGAATGGAATCCCAATGTCAAATCAAATTGTTCCTCTCCCCCCTCCCCCCCCTTCATTTTTAAATGCTTCATTTGTGAGAAAACATGGGGGCTTTTTTAATGGACATCTCATGGGAATGCTGTGAATATGAGAAAACTGCATAGTTCTTGGATAAAAACTAAGTATTTTGTTTGCCTACCTAGATTACAGCAGAAGAAATAAAGGATAACAGGGTCGTTGTATTGGAATTAGAAGCAAGGAAACTGGACAATAAGGTATTTAAGTGATTGCTGTTTCTTTGATAAAGTAGTAAATCAGAGTCTTGTCAAAGCAGGAAACATTTGAGTATTTATTCTCATTTTTGCTTATAAAATAAAATCCATTAAGACTTTACTTACACTAAAAAAGAAATTGAAGTAAGATTGCTGCAGAGTAACTTCACTGACTGTTTTGAAATGAATTGTAATGTATTTCTAAGTAAGATAATGCATTTCAGGGGTAGTCTGTGAGCAACATGTTCCCATTTAAATGTAAATCCTTACATTTATTCATAAATAAAAGGGAGTTTTGGTATATCCATTGGTTTCAATGGCTATATAAATGGTTGCCCATTACCTCTCTAAAATAAATGGTGAAAAGTGTACTTGGTGTGTATGAATTTGTTACATTGACTATAGGACTGGCTAGAGAGAGACTTTAAAAATAAAATTAGAAAAATAATAGAAAAATATTTTTATTTTTACCTTTTGATTTCATGATATTTTTTTTAAACTGGATGAAATCCTTAGTTTCCTGTCTATCCACTGTAGTACTTATAGGTATAAGTATTTTGCTTGAGCTGTCAGGTATTTGATATGTGGACATTTTTCTTCTAAATTGAAGGACATTCCCCACTTTCTTTTCCTCTTTCACAGGTGGTAATATAATCAGATTTGCATTTCATCATCTAAAGCTTTTGTTCCCTGAATTTACTTTTTGTTAATCTAAGTGTGTGTTAACTGGAATTTAATGGTATTCACACTACAGGCTGTTCTGAGATAATTGCATGTTATTTAAATACAGGATTTATTTGGAAAGTCAGATCCTTATCTGGAATTCCACAAACAGACTGGAGATGGAAACTGGGTGATGGTTCACAGAACAGAGGTAGGATATATTTAGTTAACGACAAAGAGGTTAATGTTATTTAATTTCCAGTGTATCACAGCACTAGATATACAATGCCTTACAAAAAGAATTTACTGGCCTGGAGTTGATATGCAGACTATTTAGAAATTGCATCATCTCTTCCACAGACTTTTCTGGGAAATCTACCTTATTCTCTTTATGCTGATTGTGATACATGCCATTCTGTTTGGAAAGAAAACACTTTTTTCCCTCTAACTTTCAGCAATCTAGGAGAAAACAAATATTTTGAAAAAAAACTTCATACTCACACAGACATTTGCTCAGTTCTACCAAGCGCTGGGGTAGGACTTGGGCATTCCTGACTCTGCTGTTCTTAGGAAAGTGTCACCTGGCTGTACCCTTTACTAGTGAAAGTAATGATGCTAAATGCTTGCATAGCAAGGGCAAGCCAAGGAGAGTGCAGAGTGAGGGATAACGTGCTTGAGCAGCAGCAGCAGCCTTTCACCCAGGAGGAGGTGTAGGGATCCTGTGACAGCAACTGACAGGCTAAGAGTAGTTTCAAAATGTCTCACAGTAGTGGCAGCTCAGGGCCCTGATAGAGCTGAGGTGCTGTGCCCATAGGAAGTGGTGACTGTATCCATTTTGAAGTATGAATGTTGAAGAACTATAAATCCTTTTTGTCATACTTACAGTTTCTCTCATGAGATGGTTCTTCTGCATCTCTTCTATGACGATTTCAGTCATCAACTTCAGTAATAAATCCAGAATTTGCCTAGAAATGTCTTTATGTTACAGATTCAAAAAACATCTTTTTGTTTTCCTAACTACTGTTGATTTCATTTTCAAGAGAGATTTCTTTCTCAGTACTCCTACAGTGTTGGAAATATTACTATTGTTAGGTGTTATTAATTAAGTAGTACATGTTATGTGTATTTTCTTGTACTTTTGTAAGATCATTATTTGGTGTATTGGGTATATTTACAGATAACAGCTGACAAATCTTGGAGATCTTTCAGTATTACTTGTAAATAACACTTTAGTGTTCAGCTTGAGAGGCCTTTTATCCTCATGCACTGTTTTTACTTTACTACACCATGAATTTCTTGAGGGCGTATTTCCTTAAATGACATTTCAGAATAAATAATATGTGGGAGTGAATTGTAATCTCTGGAGCGCTGATGTATTCAGAAATTCCAATGTAATATTTTTCCACACGTTTTTGGTAATGTACGCCTTTATATGTGTGTGCTTATTAAAAGAAAGCAACAAGTATCTTATTTCTGTAATGATAAATTTAATCTTTTGCAGTGCAGTAGCTGAAGGATAAAGTAGGTGATAGTGAAGTATAACAAAATATGGTGCTGAAAGAGACCATCTCTTTTTGAACAATGGCATGTTAAGAGTAGTTTGATTTATATCCCATGTATTAGGATTTGGAGTGCATTGACAGCAGCATTAGTCAATTGTTTTTTGCCTACAAAAATCCTGGCATGAAGGTATGACCCATTATGATGACTGTTTTCCACCCTTGTGAACAATGGTGTTCTGCCTTTTTTTTTCCAATAGGTTATTAAAAACAACCTGAATCCTGTTTGGAGGCCCTTTAAAATCTCTCTCAATTCTCTGTGTTACAGTGACATGGATAAGTCAATCAAGGTAATGTATATTAAATGTATGTATAAATTAATGCATTAAAAGTTAAAATATGTAACAAGGGGAAGGTGTGTTATTCTAGTTACTGCAGGTTTTTCGTTTCAAATTTAATTGAAAGTATTAGGTTTCTTATTTGAAAGGCACAGCTACGCATGCATGTTTTAGGGGAAAAAAGGAAAAACTGCACATTTGTAATGCATTGTGTGGTAGAAGTTGGTCTTTGAAAGTCTGGGAAACCAGTTGAACACAAGTATCTTTGAAATGCCTAATGCAGTTTCTTATTTTTATTGTACAGTTCTAGCATGGCATCAGCCAATACTGGTAGTCTTAAAGATACTATGCAGTGAAAGAAGCATGTTAAAGGCTAGAATATGCTTTGTTCTATGTGATGGATCTTGTAATACTTTGTTACTGGTGCAACAGGTAACATCCATTAAATTTTTAATATATAGCCTGATAGGATAAATTACACTTAATATACTAGGTAACAGATGTGGGTCAGAGGTCAGATACAACCAGTTTTAGCAACTTTTTCTCTTCATATAAAACTGAATTTTCTGTCAGAAAGTTAACTAAACCTGTGAAGTAATAGTTCTACCAGGACTTTAATGTTTTCTATTTTCCAATTTTATCTTGAATAAATTGTGTTTAGCTTCTGAATATTTTTCTTCAGGAATTCCCTTTAGGGGTGGAACTGAAGCTAAACAGCCAATCACAATGCCATTTATAAGCTATTATGATCATGCTAGAAACCTGGTATTTTAGCATTTGAAAAAGAAACCTGAAAACCCGAATGCAGCAAACTGCTATATTTGATGTTCTTCCTCTGGGAAGGAAAACTTAGAGCATGATTTGCATGCAATGGGTATTAGTCATATGACTTGAGGCAGTCCTGGAAAATCCTTAACAGCCACAGGGATCTGGGTGTTACTAGCACCTGGATGGATTTAAGTACCTATTTATAGAGGAGACTAATGTACAACTTTACAAGCCCAGAACCTTCTTCCCTTACTGCTTCTATGGTTTTTTCCATCTCATTCCTTTCTGCGTCCCTTTTCCCCAAAACAGCTGTGACATATCCATATACTATATTTCTCCTTTTCAGTAAACAGCCATACTAAAGCTACAGACCATTGATCTAAATGTATCTCTGAAGAGTTATTCTCAGTCATCATTTTTAATAAACTCTGTTCTTTGAAATCTTACCTCAGAAGAGTAGGTTTATATCCAGAGGAAGTAGACTTTACTTGGAATAGTTTACAGACTTGCAGACAGGCAGTTTGATTATGCCTTAACTTAGAAATGCCAGACCTATCACTTCAAACATTAAAATGTAGGCAGGATTGTATTAAGGAATGTTATTGAAGGATTAAACAATGCCTTTAACACTTTTATATGCACACGGTTGCATGTGTAATGGGCTGTTTGGCATAGTAAGTAAAACCAGCAATTTTTCTATGAGTGGCTTTTCACCTCTTTAATGGCTTAGTTTGTGTATGCCCAGCAGTGCACAAACCAAGTTGATTCTTTATCTTCTGGATTCATGGTTATGTTCCATGTGAATGTGTTTGCAGTCAGTGAAGCTTTTCTGTGTCTCAAATGTGAGCTTTTCATCTGGAGCAGGCATGCCTAATTCTGCTGGGAAAAATATGTTAAATCACAGTGTTCCCTACTACTATTGCATGTCCAGGAGGGCATATATGGAAAAAAAGGAAATGCTTCACTCTTGTCTGGAATAAATACTAAAAATTGGCTTAAATGGGTCAAACATGTCAAGCAAGACAAATGTTTATGTCTTTGAAATAAAAAAGAAATATATCTACTAACTGTGCTAACAGATAGCGGAACTATTGGGTCAGGAAATATGTTCAGTTTTAAATTTCAGCTACTGAAGCACATGGCTGAGTATTTGATTGGCATCATTTATGGCATTCAGAACAATTTACATAGCATCTGCCATGAACATTAATTAGCCTCTTGGTTCTTTGGCTGCTTGCATAATTTAAGGTGCTGTTCAGTGCATGTGCATGCATTTTTTTATTAATGAATTCAAAATGTTGTAGTAGTGCAAACTGCAAGATAGAGGTGTGTTCTGTGCAGTAGAGCTCCCAACCTACACATCATATTTTGTACTTCAATATTCCTGTTTGTTTTCAAAAACTTAATTTCTTTTAGAAGCTTGAGTGTATGTTTAAGTTGTTTGTTTTGCTTTTTTATTTCTAACTGAAATGCTCAAATAATCATAAAAATTGATTCTTGAATATAAGGTACAGTATTTTTAGACTGGAAAGATGGACAAGCAAATAGCTGTTCAGCTTACACCATACATACTCTGAACATTTTTCTTGAAGTTTGCATTTTGATTCCAAGTAATATGGGATATCTACTTGACTCTTGATTTATTACTGTTTCTATTTATCATCATCATTATTAAATGATTTTAGTATGTTTTTATTAAGTTAATTAAATTTGATTGAATAAGTATGGTTTGATTAAGTTAGCTATCATGTCTGTGTTGCTGAACTGAAATAAAATATCAGAAGTGGATGAAATTAACATAAGCTTTTATAGATAAATAACCAGTTTTTTATATAGTAAGGCAGTTTGGTCATGTTTTCAAAGAGAAAAAAAATGTTTTTCACTCCTGCCTTCTTTTGCTGGTAGATTGCTCTGTTAAAAGAGTGCATTGATTAAATAATAAAGCTTATCATTAAACTCTCTCTATAGGAAAAGAGATTTTTAGTTGACATTCAGATCCATGAAGTGTAGATCATAATTTAACAGATCCATTGTTTAAATTTGCTAATCTTAAAAAACAAAAAATCAAATATTGTTTCTAGCTTTAGGACTGAACCTTCATATGTTTATGAATTCTGTGTTATTTTGAGGTTTAATGAAGTAATATAAAAGTGTTGCTAAAACTCTTGTGATTGCTTACATAACTGATTTACTAAATTTTTAGCTGGATGCTCAGATTCATGATGATTGTAAAAAACTCTACATGGTTTTCCTACTCTTCCCGACACCCCATCACTCTCAAAACATAGTTCACTATAATTAATGTTACTTGCTCATGTAAGACCTGACACTACTTAGTATTTTCTCATCTCTCCTTCACTTGAGTAGAAGATTAAATTTGAAACTGAGTGTATTGGCTTCTACCCAATTTTAATCTGTTTTAAGTGCAACCCTATGCAGTTCTAAGACTTCAGTGTGAGAAAAACTCTGTGATATAAAAGATACAGTAATGTTTGGGATGTTCAGGTTTGCCATTTCAGTGTTCATTGTTTTCGTAGGGCCATTTCTGTTACTAACACTAAGTAATGCTGCATTTCAGGTTGAGTGCTATGACTATGATAGTGATGGGTCTCATGATCTCATAGGAAGTTTTCAAACAACAATGTCAAAACTGAAGGAAGCATCTCGGTCGTCACCTGTAAGTGTTACACAGTTGAAGCTGCCTGTGTTCTTGATAAGCTGTTTTACTCATATTTCAGCAAAATCTAGGTCGCCTGGCCACAGGTGACCTCTAAGTTGGGCTAGGCTACACCTTGACATTGCTATTGTAGTTGAGGCTGAAACAGCATTTACATTGTGCATCCAGTTTCCTAGGATTAATGTCTTGGTTACAGTTACTATTATTACGTATGTAAATGCCCCACCGTCAGCACAAAAAATTTTCACTAATCATAAAAATACAGAAATAAAAAAAAACCCTGGATTGTCAAAAGACAGAATGCAGCACAAATTTAACTACAGTTAAAAGACCAAAGCTTGTAGTATTTTTTTCAAATATCATTTAATCCTTTATTTTAAAATGTGGCACATATTAACTATTATGTATACTTCAGTGAATATGAGAAAATTCAGTATTTATGCCACTGCACAAAAATGCAGTTATGTTACATTAGATGGCTTTTTTCTAAAGTGATATTCCCCTTCCTGATCTTATGAACTATAACAGTTTTGAAACCTTTTAATAGGCAGGGTTTACATGTGGCAAACAAAAGCTGGCATAGCAAACATAACATTAAAGTATTTGTTTTATGGATATCTCTGTTATCAAGATGTTTTACCATATTTTCCTTTTGTCCTGTAAAACCTCCAGAACTATTTCTGCATTAAAAATACTGAGATTTATATACAAGAGTGCATGCTTGTACTTTCCTAATATTTTGAGTGTTGTATTTGAACTAAATAATAAAAATAATAATAATTCCAGCCATAGCTTCTGGAAACACTGATGCTTTGTTTTAATTGCTATGTCTTTACCAAAAAATAAGTTGTTAGCAGAATCCTCAGAGGGAAAATGGTACAGAATTTCTTTCTCTTTTTGAAATACAGTTGTCAAAACAAATGTGTTTGTGGACATTTGGGTAAGAAAGGATTTCTGTCTTGAGAATGTGTTTTTTTTCTTGCTGATATTGGGCAGACTGGGTTTAATTTTGCTGGATTATGAAATGAACTTCATTTTTAATATAAGCCCAAAGTATCAATCCTGAAATAAAGGATTATTAAACTTGTTGCATAAATGATATTATAATATTTTTGTTGGCTTTGTTTGCATTCATGCAGATTGAATTTGAGTGCATCAATGAAAAGAAAAGACAGAAGAAAAAGAACTATAAAAACTCTGGCATTGTGAGCGTTAAGCATTGTGAGGTCAGTAATATATTCTGGTATGGTTCTGGTTTTAAGTGTTAAGGCATAACAACTCTCATTTAGTATATCTTCATCCTCAAACTGTAAGAAACTTTAATATGTCTGAAAGTTCCAGACACAGTAAATATTTAAGGGACTCTGATTCATATAAGAAGACAAATTGAGAGCCGAATCACATACCTTCCTCCCTGTCCCTTCCCTTTCTCTTGAAGAGAAAGGTTGCTTACCAGTTTAAATAATTTCTGAACCACTGCATTTCCCAACTCACTGTGCTATGACAAAGTAAAAAACTCTGTCATAATGTGTTATTTTATGAATGAAAGTTGTTTTGGAGCTGCTTTGGTGTCTGTCCCTAGTTTTGTTAAAGGCCTGATTCTGATGCACTGACGGTGGTGGCATATGTTGTATATATCCTGGTTGCAGTGAGTAGGTGGGGTAGCTCTAGGGCAAAACTAGTGATTTTAATGGGTAAAGACAACATATTTGGAACCTTAGAAGTTGCTACAATAATTTTAGCTGGGTTTTTTTCCATTAAAAAACCCAAAATTTCTGTCTTCTGTTTTTAGATCATTGTAGAATGCACATTCCTTGATTACATCATGGGTGGGTGTCAGCTGAATTTCACTGTAAGTTAAATCATTTATATGAATACGCTTTGAGTTTTGGAGCAAACTGAAGTATAGAATTGATTGGCTGTGCGCTTTATTTTATTATTGTATTTTTTTTTTCTTGTCGACTTTGTTTTTGTTCTGTAGCATAGAGCAGGAAGCTCTTTTGTCAGAGTGCTTCTAGTCTGTTCAGAAAAAAAATAGTCTTTACTCTTGGCAAACAGTTCTGAACCTCTGGTTATGTTCATTAGGAAGTAGGTAAGTTGTGTGAATGGAGACCAATGAGAAATTTACTGTTCTTTGAAAGCAACATGCAGAGGTTGTCATATGGGTTAGAACCCTTAATTTGTGTAATTTATGAACCAAATGAAGCACAAATAACAGTAAGATGTCTTCACCTTAGTAACATGCTTCATCACCAAAGCAAAGAAGACCTATTGAAGTCAGAGAAAAAGCTCTCTAGGCTTCTGTGGAGGCTGACTACTTGTACTTCTGAGAAGAAAGGTGTGTGTATGTGGCAAGATACAGAATGAAATTAATTTACCACATTTTGAAGAGCTGCTGTGAATAGTAACTGAAAGTAAAACACAGTGAAAACCTGGCAGCATGCCCCATCAGATGCCCCATCTCTGAAAGTGTTCAAGGCCAAGCTGGATGGGGCTTTCAACAACCTGGTCATGTGAAAGCTGTCTCTGCCCGTGGCAGGGAGGTTGGAACTAGATGAACTTTAAGGCCTCTTCCAAGCCAAGCCATTCTGTCATTCAGATTAAAGTAATTTTGGTCCTTCTGGAGTGATGCAGAGCTTTTGAGGGTTTTGTTGTGACATTGTTTGAAGGGTGTTAATATTCCAAGAAACCTGCATCCAAGTACTGCGCCTGTTAGATTTGTAGATGTCCTGTTTACTACTCTTTCATGGTTTTCACTTTGGCTTTGCCAGAGATAAGAAGCATAATTTAACCTTTAAGAGCAATCACATATAAATGATGCATTTGACAGGTGGGGATAGACTTTACAGGCTCCAATGGAGACCCTCGCTCTCCAGACTCTCTGCATTACCTCAGCCCTAATGGAGTTAATGAGTACCTAACAGCCATTTGGTCTGTCGGGATGGTCATTCAGGATTATGATACGTAAGTGTTAAATTTTTATTTGGATCCTTTTTTTAGATATGTATAGGCACTTGTGGTAGCTTTTTAAACCAGTGTTGAATATGTCTGCAGATATACTGGAATGAAACTTCTGAGCTAAGTTATAGAACTAAAACACCATCATAAAATTGCAAGTATAAGCTTGTGTTTACTGCAGACAAGTAGGGCTTTTCATAATTGATGAAAAGAGCAGCATTGATTTAAAGATATGCTTGCATTCTTGCCAGTTCGGTGTTAAAGACTAGTTTTGGTCCCAGAAATAATTACAGTAGGAAACTTCCATTTAATTTTGCCTCTTAAATAGCGTTTTTAATGATGAAGAGCAGCACTGATAACTAAACTTACTGAACTATGGCAGCTTTTAACAGAAGGCACTGACTTTGTTAAAATTGCTTCTTTAGAGATAAGATGTTTCCAGCCTTTGGATTTGGTGCACAAATTCCTCCTTCCTTTCAGGTAATGGAATGTGTAAATGCAGTGCCTAAGACAGCTGACAGCTGTCAGGAGGAGATTGTATATGCAGTCCTAACTATGTTTTCTGTGTGTTCACAGGTGTCTCATGAGTTCCCAATAAATTTTAACCCTTCAAACCCATTCTGTAATGGTAAGTCTGAGAAAGTAACATCAGACCTAGAGAGTGAGTAAAATGCCTAAGTTGAAGTCATAAAGACACTTGAAAAGTGAACTGAAGCATGTTGTTCTAATTAAATAATTAGTTTAGTCCTGTAGCAGGAAAAATTTTACAACCAATTTCTTACTTAGGAGAAATAGCATTGCATCTGTCTTCTGTAATGGTTTGTTAAAGAACTGGTTTAAACAGCCAGGGCACAGGGCTGGGAAGAGTTCTCTTGTGTTATCAAGACACTTTATGCTACTTCTCTGCTGGTGTGGAGTTCTCTGGTTTGAGTGTGGTGCTGCTAATGCCTGTTCAATGTGGCCTCTCTGATCAGACTACCAACCACCACAAGCTGCCAGGTGAACAGAACCGCTGTAGTTCAGTTTCACACCCTTGAGCATAGAGTATTTGGCCTTTCTGTTCACACAAGGCAAATCATGTTATGTATGTGCCTTAAGTATTGGTCAAACTGAAAGCTTCCATTGCTCATGAATAATTTTTTTTCCACTATGGTTAGTTTTAAATCTTTGCATCATCACTTCAAGTAACTGATTTATACAGCTTTAGAAAAATCAGATGCTTCAAAATAACCTAAATCTAATACAAAAAAAAAAAGATCTATTTCTGTTCTCTAGGGATCCAAGGCATTGTTGATGCATATCGAGCTTGTCTTCCTCAAGTGAAGTTATATGGGCCAACAAACTTTTCTCCAATTATAAATCATGTGGCAAGATTTGCTGCTGCAGCTACTCAGCAGCAAACAGCATCTGTAAGTTCTTTATGGTACTCTGTGTTTCTCTACTTTTTTATTTTCCTTCTTGTTAATAAATATGTTTTTCTCATTTTAGTTTGTAGGTGTATTCATTTGACACTTGGCCCTTTACCTTGTGAATAAATGTTTGCCATCCTTAAAACAAGAGAAAAACGAGTTGTTTTTTGCAGATTGTACATAACAGTCCTCTTAATCAATTAACTCGATAAACTCTTCAGATTTGAAATAGAAACTTGAAAGTATACAACACCTTTATGGTATCTTCTGTTGAAAGCTCTTGCAGTTCTATACAGTTGCTAAAGTCTAATTTAGGCCTTTTTATCTAAGAGAGTGATTTAACCTCAGCTGAGAAAGAAATTCAACTAGCCCTTTATCCACGTCAGATAGCTGGGAGAGAGGATTAACTAAGGTAGTGAAGAAGTGGATGGTATAACTCCTGGCCCTAGGTAACAACACGGATAATTAACTGTACTATAAAGGTTTAGGTGCTGTATGGGCTGTGTCCTCCTCTGTATTAAAATCTTATACGTGAGTTGCTGACCATATTAAAAATAGAAATTCTGAAGACCAAGTCTTGAGTATTCAGTCATGTCAATAATGCATGGAAGTTCAGAAAATCCTAAGTCACTGATGACAGCAAATACTGGTGTATTTGACGTCATGTAAAATCAGAAGATAAAATTAGCTATTTTTGCATGTAAATTTATCTGTAGAAACCAATTTGAAAAAGAGCTATGGATTTTCATATGTCGTGAGGCTGGTAAGGTTTTGCCTTGGTAGTCTTTCACTAGTAGCTATAAAAAAAAAAAGTATGTATAAATATATGTATATGTATGTATGTCTATATCTTAGGAAAGGAGCACACCTCTTGTTGGTTTTGTTTTTGTTTGGGTTTTTTTAACTTTTATTTCATGTAGTATGCCTAGCAAGTGATTTATTTTCCTGCCTGAAAGGATGTATTGAAGACAATTTGCTACCTTGACATTTAATACATATCATAGTAATTTTGGGTTGGCTTTTGATTCTGATGCTGTTTTATTTCCAGTATGGAGGAAGTATGAGAAGAGAGAAATAAATCCAATGTGATGTGCTATCCTGCTGCTGTTGCTTATAGCTTTCTGTGGTCATAACTGCTTTATAGACGTTCTTGCTGGAGTGGAGGAACAGACTAGCAGGGAGCAGGGAGAAAAGGTGGTACTGAAACAGACAAGATAAGTGAAGAACAATTATGTGAAGGCAGATAAAGGCAGATGGGAAGGAAAGCAGTGAAGAGAGACTTCTAAGAATCCTGGGAGTATCTTTGAGACTTGAATTTATGCTATTCAGTAATCATCTGAAATGAAGTGAAAGAAGACTGGAAATTCAAAAAGTGTTTGATAATTTCCAGACTTGATACTTCTAGCTCATTTTTAGTGCTTCAATCCAGAACGGAAACTAAGATGCCAGTTTTTAAAATAGTGGAAGCAACTTTGGTGGTACTTAATTAAGTTACTGATGTACTACAAAGTAGTCTCAGACACCTTGGTAATTAACTTCATGAAGCAGCTAGAAAACATGATTAAAGGATTTGAAAAGGGCTGTGTGTTTCAACACTAAAAAGTGTGATTTAGGATTTTCTGGATACAATGAATGAAGTGAAGGGTAGTGTTTCATAAAGGTATTGATAGAGCAGAAAGGAAAAAAATACAAGTTTTAAAGGTGTTACCTTTCCAAAACCTCAGTAAACTGCCTTCTATCCCAGAACAAATAATGGGAAAATAGGTTAACTGTTGGTTTGTCTGGGGATTTTGGAGGAAAGAAGGGTGATACTACTGGAGTTTTGGATGGTGGCTGTTAATTGATGACTTCTTTTAAAAGATTGTATTGTCCTTACAGGCTTTTTCAGACTGTACAGATGAAGCCTGACTACAAATTAGTGTTTGATTGTAAAATTCAGTGAGCACATGTACACATGAAAAACCTGTATGTAGATTTTCCTAAGTGTGCATGGCTAAATGTTTGCTATTTCTTTGTCATAACACAGTATTTATTGATTTGACAGCAATACTTTATACTTCTGATCATAACGGATGGTGTGATAACAGACCTTGATCAAACTCGAACTGCCATAGTTAATGCTTCAAAGTTGCCCATGTCCATTATCATTGTTGGTGTTGGAGGAGCAGACTTCGATGCCATGGAGTTTCTTGATGGTGATGATGGAGTTCTTAGGTCCTCGTCGGGAGAACCAGCTGTCAGAGACATTGTCCAATTTGTGCCATTCAGGAAGTTCCAAAATGTAAGTAATCTTACTGATAGGCTTAATAAATATTATAGAGGTATGCTGGGCTTGCTAGGATATCCTACATCTAGTCCTAAGCTTTTGTGTGGTGTATCCAATATGTACTCTTAAGACAAGTCTTTATCAAATGCTAAAAATAAACCCAAATCCCTCAGTTTCTAGTGCCAGCACTGCATTTCTGGCTAGTTGCTGCAGCTCCATGACCTTTGTAAAATTCTCTCAGACTTGATTAAACTAATGTATGGGATTTCTTATTTGCGAGGAAAAACTTAGTATGACTTTTTTCTTATGGTAATTTTTCTTTTTATTGGGGATGCCCATTTATGAATGTGGATTAGTCTCATGATTTAGTGCAGTATTAAAATTCAAGGCTAAGTTATAATCAGAGAGGTCAAAATCAGTAGAAACTCTGTGTGCCCAAAGTAGTGGTGATAGTTTTCATTTTCATAAAAGTAAATACCAAAGAAAAAGGTTGTGGAAGAATGAAGTCCTGATATTTTTTAATTTCTGTAAAATCCAATAAAGTATGTGTAGGCTAATGGTAGTCAACTTTTAAGCGTCATAATGTTGAAAAGAGTTGACTTAAATAAAAACCACTCAGATTTCCTCAGGATGGGCAAGTAAGATAGATATTTTTATTTCCATCCTAATATATTCTAATTTTGTTTTATTTCTTAGTATTAACTTGTTAATAATACTCCTTACAACTTCTTATTTTGCTTTTATATTTTTACTTTTCATACAAATTCTTTGTTTAATCTCAGAGTAACTCAGGCAAACTGAAATGAGAAAGAGCAAAATCAATACAGAATATGCTTATCAAGTAATGCACTTGGATGTAGATTAACTAGGGTCAATGCTCAGTATAGTATTATATATTCAAATGCTTTTCAGTTTCTAGAAAAAGAGATTATTTTTTTCCCTTCTGGATACTTAGTCTTACAGTAAAAACAGTGTCTGCAGAAGAGTTGCTCCATAGAAACACTGTTATTGTGAATGAGACTTGGTGCAAAAGATTGCAGATGATTTAGACAAATCCCTGAAGTGTCATCTTAAGCAGATAGTGGAAGTATGTTTACATGGCTGAAGTCTGATATCTGCACTGTGTATTTCATGTGACAAAAGGTGTGCTCAGACATGGCAGCCCTTTGTGCACTCAGCTCCTGTTACTTCAGTGGCACAAGACAGCCATCTGATTTGTGGTAACAGGAATGAGAAGGTAAAGCTAACAGGGATGCTTCCATCTGTCTGTCACAGAAGGGCACTGTGTAAAGTCCTCTGTAAAATGTCAGACTTCAAGTTGGCCTTCTAGAGGAGGTGCTTATTACTTGCCTTAGAATCTTCGTTAGCAGTTGGTGGAAACTGAAGCTTGGTGTTCTTTTTTTATAAGTCTCCCAAAGAAGCTCTGGCTCAGTGTGTCCTGGCAGAAGTCCCTCAGCAAGTGGTGAACTACTTCAGCACCTACAAACTTCAGCCTCCTAAGAATCCTGCTGCAAAATGAATGGGCTGAGCAGAGGAAAGACTTTGTGCTTGCTTTACTTGCTGTATCTACAGACTTTGGTTTTCGATATACTTCTGTATACGTGTACACGTGCCTCTGTATCATAATGTCTGTTAGCTTTTGCCTACAAATCACTTTGCCTAGTGTGCCTTTTAAGGGCCAAAATTGTAATGGTGTTTAGGTTTGATGTTGATTTGAGAGATAGTGCATACATGGATGCATTTGATTTTTAAAAGAGTGGAAAAAGAGTTTCTATTAAGCCACCATAACAAAATTTTGATACAGGTGTTTCATATTCAGACAAGTGCCACAGAGTGTAAAGGCCCTCCTTGCACAGCTGCTTCTTGTTTGCCACTTCAGTGCCTTTGGACAATGCCTGGGATTCAGGGCTGTGTGAACATAAG
Source organism: Ploceus nigricollis (assembly GCA_013399945.1). Lineage (NCBI taxonomy): Eukaryota > Metazoa > Chordata > Aves > Passeriformes > Ploceidae > Ploceus > Ploceus nigricollis. The sequence continues at coordinate 741,566 of VXBC01008929.1, read as the reverse complement.
CCAAAGACGTCATTAAAGTATATATTCTTTTATAATATACCTTCTCTTAAGGTAGTATGGGAATAACTAGGGTGAATCAAGGTAAACCTGTAACATCTCAGAATAGTACTACTGGCCTATGAGGCTACTACTGTAAAGGCTGTAAGATGTGTTCCATTATGCAGTGTACTGGAAAATGGAAATTCCAGATTTATTTTGGTAGGGGTTTTGTTTTGGGGTTCCATCCCCCCAATAAAACAGTCATGAGTATTGATCTTTAAAGAGCTTTTTGTGAAGTAGGAATTTGGTTTTTGGTTTAAAAGTTTTCTCTAATTTAGGACTGCATATTTTGAGGTAAAGTAAGTTCTTCAAATTGCTACTTGTATTTATTTTTGTCATATTTTGAATCATGCTGCTTTTCCATGAGCCCACTAATGAAAAGTGCCTGCAAAAAAAACTATATTCCCTCTTTCTCTCCCTTTAGGAAGACATAAGAAAGTCAAGTCTGTCAAGCCCTAATCCTGTAATCATACTGCATTTCTTGAGGGCAAAAACCTTCTGATTTATTTACTTGGGTTGAGTTTTCCCTTCACCTTTTATATCAAATGTAAATCATGTGTTTGCTTAGTGGACAAATGAAGATTTCTTGACCCCCAGCTGCAAACTGCTTGCTGAGGAACTCTTCCGATCCTGTCACTGTGTGTAACATAAGTGGATGGAAAGGTCACATTTATCACTTCTGAAATGCCAATCTTGAACATTAATTTTGCAGTTTCACCTTTGAAGTGGTTTCGAGTTAGACATCCAGCTTATCTCGTGTGGATGGTCTGGCTGTAGTATGTAAGAACAGAATGGGCTAATGCTAAATTTAGCACACTTGGACACTCAAGATTTCACCAGGTCATAGTGTATTTGACTTTTAGTTACTGGAGCCGCTTAATGTGCTTTTGGGTTTCTTTTTGGTTTTGGGGGGTTTTCTGGTTTTGGTTTTTTTTTTTTTGTTTGTTTGTTTTTTTTTGTTTTTGTTTTTGTTTTACATGTATAATCCTGTCAAAAGTCTGAATTCACATTAACATTGATGGATGAAGGATATATCTATTGAGATTATCTTACACAAGATATACGACATACTTTGTAGACAGTTGACAATTATCAATCAATCATAAATGGATATATTGTCTCCACTCCATTTCTCTTGGTGGAAGGGGATCCTAAATATTATCAAGTAGTGGAATGTTAAGGAAGAGAGTTTGTTTCGTGTTAAGCCAAGCTCTTTCTTTTTTTAAAATGTAATTCATATATTTATGTAAAAAAAATCTGTAATCATCTTTTTATCAGTGTAGTGAAAATCTGTTACTCCTTTATGTATAAATTACAATGAAGTCTCATCTCAGATATGCAACTCAAAATACTGAGATCAAGGAAGTTACTATAATAAACCTAAATCACACTGCTGCAAATTGAGAGTGCATGATTTTGGAAGAGTAAACTGTTTCACAGCTACCTGCTTCATGTACAGAGAGAACTGGATGCAGTATTAATACTTTGTCTGCATTAATTGTAGTGGATGAGTGCTACTGATAGGAGTACAGGTTACTACTGAAGTTCTCTGAGCTATATGCCAAAAATATAATGCTGCACCTGAGTTGTGTGTTACTAATTCTGTTTTAAGTTGCCATGGAAGTGTATTTAAATATGTTAGTATGTATTATTATACTAAGTATCTGCTGCATGTAAAAGAAAACCAGTTGTTTTGTCTGTATTCTATACATAAATTCTGAATTCCTACAGTAGAGGCTTCATTATCTCTTATTAGACAATTGCTCCCATGTTCCTCAAGCTTAGGGAGTTAAATAGCATATCAGTGACACCTAATTCTCAATGTGCCCTATTCTTTGTAAATTAAATGTTTCAGACAAGACCGTGGCAAGAACTGGTATAACTTAGAGGTGTACAGCTAATGCCTGTTGAAAACTTCCAGGGTAGGCTGAAGTGATATTCTGAGTGAAGAAATGGAGCAGATTGTGAGTCAAGGGGAAGGGGAGTTACTGTGCTGTTTTGCCATTTTTTGTTATGTGTAAAAAATGCACTAATAGCTTGCGGGTGACAAAGCAAAATATTGTCGAAGTTTTGTAAAGTGAATGTGCTCGTAGGTCACTGGCACCACCTTGTGATAAAAGTGATGTATGGCAGTCTTTGTCATCAGATGCTTTTTGCTGTGTATTGGTCATAATATATACATATGTACAGCAGAGAGCTCACCTGTAACCTGAATTTTTTACTTTTATATGTATTTCAGTTCTGATGAAGTTAACTGATTTACAATACCTGTGCATTAAAATGATCATTTCAGTATACTGTTCTGTGGTGCTTTTGTATTCAGCTTATCCTGTGTAATGCTAAATGCTGCTTTTGTGATTCCTATGGTGAGTATGCCACGGATTTTATAACAAGTATAAAAGGGAGAGGAAAAATGCCTTTCCACTTAGTGGTAATGACTCTGCAGTTTATTCTTCATAAAGCATCTTAAACAGGCTTCTAGTAAGAAGATATTCTGAAGTTGGAGAGTTTTAACTGTGACTGTTTCATGCTCTGTGCCACATTAGTTATTGTATGCATGTTATTTCATGCAATTATTATCGGATTTTCTAAATTTTTTTTTCCCAGAACAATCTCTACATTTTAGTTAGAGAGGCATAGAGAGATGGTTACTTGTTGTTTTCAAATATATTATCCTACTCTACCCTTCAGTTTCTTTACATTCGAGTATAGTCAAGTCTGAGGGACTCAATTAGGACACTAAGATACAGGAGACGGTGTTGCAGTGGAATGTGATGCCACACAGAGACAACTGTCATACTGAAAACTGCATCTTCTAAGTGCACCAGAGAATTCATTCTGCTTCTTCACTAGTCAAGAATCTACAAGATAGAATTAGTTCCTGAAAGAATTTATTACATCTTACATCTTGTAAGATGTTATAAATAAACACCTGTAGTAAATAAACACCTTTCTTGTAACATTCTCTCTGGTGAAAACCATACAAATAGTTGCAGCTTCGATTTGTGCAGCCTTCTTGTGCCTGCCAACCCTAAGAATGGAGGAATTGTGGGAAGAGGAAAATACCCCAACAATAGAAAAGTAGGACGTCACAGAAAACCAGATGGATGTTATTTATGTGTGACCACTGTCTTCTGCACTGATACTTTCCCTAGTTTGTTTTGGGTCTAAGGAACTCAAGAGCTGTGCATAACAGTAGTCTTGCAGACAGAACTATCAAACTTTTTTGCAAACCTGGGCTGTTGGGAGCTGTAGCAAAGCAGCAATTTGTGGGAAGCTCTGTCACTGCAGTGAAGCACTTGATGCTGCAGTCTCAGCCTTTACTTTGTAATTTATGTCAGTGTGTGATTGATGAACTTAAATATGCCCACAGAGAAAACGTTCAAAATTACCTGGTAGCATTTGTGTAGGCAGATAGGAATTGTTTTTTTTCAATGAGAGCAAGCTTTACTCATTCATATAAAAATGTTAAAATATGGGGAATATTTTCCCCCCTTCCATAATGCTTTGACAACTCTCTCAAAAAAAAAGGACGTGAAACTATATATTGTAATTCATAGAGTATTATTATTCATAGCAGGTCTCATTTGTGGAACAGTTCAGCAGTATTTCTAATCTTGAGATTTCATTGAGACAGTCCTGGATGTGCAATAGATGAATAAATCTTTATGAAACAATTTAAAATTTTCTCCCTCTGTTGTGATGTTGTTTTTTCTTACATATCAAATAACAATAGCATACAAATAAAGATGGTCCTCTCCACAAAGCAGTTGAACCTTCACCTCACTGCTAATGTAGCAGAACTTTTGATAGAGATTACAGTTTTGGTCTTGTCAGAGGATTGTGGAATATGCAACATATGGAATTCAGTCATCCAGCTTTTACTTGGGCAAACTTCCCACTGATTCTGGTTAGGCTTCCAGTTTTGCCTGTGATTACAGAAGTTGAAAGGCTTTAAAGAACAGGCCTACAGAATGCATAGCCTGTAGGGTCATATATAGCCTGCAAAGTGAGTGTTTTATTTTGGCATGGTGCCTTGGTTGGCTGGTCAGCCAAGGAGCTGTGAAGCCTGCCTTTGCCACTTCTTGGCTTGGCCTCTGCATAATGTTTTTAGTTTACAAAACTGTTCATCCAGTGGTATCTGAAAGGGGATTGGGAGAGAGAGGAGATGCAAACCCATAGAAGAAAAGAAAATAGTTGGGAGTTTAGCTTAAAACACAGCTTCAAGCTTTTGTGTAATACTGCATCTGACTGAAAAGTCGATGCAGAAGGTTGGCAGTGTGGGAGCTCCTGCATGGGAGGCTGTATCCCCCAGCTGTGGCACTCATGAAGGATTTACTGTAGTTCACAAGTGTGATGTAGCTAAGACACGGAGGCACAGGTTTCTCTTTGCCCCATTAGTCTAAGTCTAATTAGACAATTGTTCATGTAGATGAACAATTGGAGCATTGGTTGCAACTTTGCAATGCAGAGCCAGAAAGTGTAAATCTTGCTTTTTATAAAATAACCTTTATTTTTGAAGTAGCTGGTTTAGATGCTAAGGTTCTTCAGACAGCTGTATCAAGTGCTTACTTGATGAGATGTAACAGAGAGCATGCCCAGCCCCTTGGCAAGATAAAGCAAGTAAATCAGCAGCCCAAAATTATACGTCACTTCTGGAGGGTGAACTAAGTCTTTAGTTAATTTGTCAGAATCAAAGACAGCCGGAGCAGATGTTTATGCTTTCAGAGTGCTGACAATAATTCTATAATCTGTTTCCCTCTTGCAGATATTGGGATTTTTTTTTTTGACAATGGTTTTATTATGTTGCCCTCTGTCCCAAAGTAAAACATCCCAACACGTAGCGCCTGCTGTCTGCTCTGAGCCACGCTGGTCACAAACCCAGGTCACTGATTAGAAGTATAAGGGGAGGAGGGAGAAGGATAGAGAGAAACATGAGGAACCTTAGCAACAGTAGGGCAGTAGCAAGGAAAAGGATAACTATGGGAAGGCAGAGGAGAAAACAGAAAAGAATACACACAAAAGCTAAGAGCAAACTGAGCAACAGGAACAATAGGAAGAAAGCAAGGATAAAGAGGAGAGGGAAGAGGAGAAGTAGGAACAAGGCAGAGTAAGAGAAAAGGGAGAGCATGAATAAAACAAGAAACAAGTGGTCGTGCAATACAATCTGAGCCGTAATTTCTAATACACCAAAAGTTCTCTTTTCAGTGTCAAGGTTAAGAATATAAATAATTTATGCAGTTGTGCCAGTAGAGGAGGGCAGGAAGACGAGGAGCTGGAGTAGATTTTTCTCATGCGTAGTCTCTACTTTTATATTCTATACCCAAAAGCAAAGTCCGGCCAGCCCTCTGAATGTAGCAAGACAAATAGATGGGGCCACACCCCAAAGCACCATCTATTTCTTTTCTTTCTCTTTAATTTCAACTTTAAGGATCTCTCCTTCTCCTGCCCTGGGGGATGGAGTCATACTAATGATCAGAGACTCCTTACTGGTTGCTCTCTGCATAACTGCAGGCTTAGCATCTGCCTGTGGCTTTTCCTTTTGAGCAGGGGGTGCAGGGGGTGCAGAGGGAGCTGCAGGTGCTACAGGTTTCTTCTCTTCTTCTTTAGGCTTGGTCTCTGTTTCAGCTCGAGTTTCCTAGAAACAAGAAGTTTAATGTTTTCCAATACTGCAAAAGAAATTCAGGAAGTAGTTCTATTTTGTACATGACATGGAAAGGCACAGCATGACAACTGTATTAATGGTATGCAACACATGTAAATTTCTATTCAGGTGCTGAAAATTGGTTTCTAAATGAAAAATGCAATTTTAGAATCAGAATATCAGTATAAAACCTAGGAAACACTTGTGGATATTATTAATATCTGCTTCTTACTAATATAGGGGGATGAAACAGACCCAGTTTGGGGCACAGAGCCCTTCCTTAGGTCTCGCCTTCCTTTATGTCCTTAAACTAGTGGAGAAAGAAAAAGTTACGTAAACTTTGACATACTTCACACTGCCCCCATTCCTTGGCCAAGCCTATTTGCTAATAAGTTCACAAATACACACTAAAATGAACAGTATTTCTGCTCCAATCATACTGTTATAGTCATTTGTGTGAGCAAAGTGCAAAGTTCTTTATTTAAGTTAAATATAACCACAGCTATTTCAGCTATAAAGAAAAGAATTCTGCCACCATTGGGTAAATATGTAGAAGTGGGCAGGTTCTTATTAACATTAATGCTTCTCAGAACAGAGTATTATGTGGGAATTATTTTTCGTCCGTTAAAACAACGGTTTTCTCATGAGTGCAAGATATTAGAGATTTAATCAGTTTTAGCTGTGTTGGCTACACTTTGTATTTTGTCTTCAGGATTTTTAACAACCGGAGATCTGACACTGAATTGGAAAGTTCGCCATGTGCCCGAGTCAGCGGGATCAGATTACTGTGTTTAGGTATTTCTGTATTTACTGTTGTTTACATAAAATTAGAAGATCAGATGCCCTTCAGGCCTTTGTAAAATCAGTTTATCCTTACTTTCTTAAATGATTTTTTGTTTTCTCTGCTCTGTATGAAGTCCAGGTTCAGAAAGATCAAGCCAAATTTTAGAATTAGTGTTTACAGAGATTAGGAAAAGTGGTTATATCTCAGCTACTGGGAGTTTTTGCCGTTGATTGCAGCAAGGCTAAATTTTCATCTACTCTCTTTGCCCAAGCACTCTGAGTAGATTCTACTCTGTTTTCTGTGGCTTTACCTGAGTTTCTTGTTGTTTCTTCAGCTGCAGCAGCTTAGCAAGGCCTTCTTTTCCTTTTCCTCCAAGCATTGCTTTAAACAACTTTGGAGTTTCCTGTTTCTGCCCAAAGAGACTGGCCAAGCCCCGTGGTTGTTGCACTGGTGGTCCTGGAGGAGGTTTCCCCTTCTGCTTCAGCAGCACCCTGGAGAAAGAAGGGGATAAGAACACACAGCAGTGCTGTGAAACTGAGTGAAGTTTCTGCAAAGCTGAAATACCACATTTGTACATGAAGATCTGATGGCTCTTACTTGGTTCCCAGGACAAGTGACAAGAGCAAAATTGGAAACAGTAAAGGTTTTACCCTAGGCTCTGGTAGAGATGGAGGCAACTGTTCAAATCTGGAGTTGCTTACCTAGATCCTGGAGTATAAACAAGGGCTGGCTCAAATTAAGGTGTCACAAAACAGATCAAAGAGAAAGATAAGGAAACAAGAGGTGTAGAGGGGGATGGGTGCCCCATCCTACAGTGGCAGTCTCTTATCTGGCCTTCTGGATGCAAATTCAGAGATCATTTGGTGCTCCACCAGGACTCCAGTTGGCACTTTCGGAAGAAATAATTTGCCAAACTAACTTCCAGCATGGCTCACCTCTCATAGGTCAGGTTAGACAGTGGTACTTATTTTTGGTCTTCTTCAGTAGAAGAAGACACCCTGACAATACAAACACTACTGCCAATTTTGTGGCAGAGTAGATTTTCACACCATTCTGTAAGCTGTACTGATTTGCAGCCATAATGACAAGAACTGAGAATGAATACTGAGGGTAAAGATTAGATTAAAGATCTGAGATGGATGGGACCAGTAAAAAGCAGAGGGTTCCCATGCTTTCAGTTTCTATTAGATTACTGTACAGGTTTCAAGGCCACTTTTCTATCCTTGCAAAAGCCCTGACTTAAGGCTCTTTATGAGTGAGGACTATATTTGCAGTCTGAAGTACAGTAAATTCCATAATATTATAATTCTCTCCAGCATCTTGTACTTTGGGAATTTCAGAAGTGAAGGGTTTACTTTTTTTTTCCTTTTTTTAATTTCATTGCCACAAATTAAAAAAGGTATACTTTAGCAGCTTGCATGGCTTTATTATGCAAATACATACAGGGGTTATTGGGCCAGGTGATAATAGAACAAATTTCTTTCTTGAATAAATCCTTTCAGTTTATTTCAAGGAGCCCTTTAAGGGTGTCAGATGACCAAAAAGAACTCTAATGTAAACCTTCCAGGGCAGAGCAACTGGTAAGTTCATTCCAAAACTGAACATAACCACAGTCTTTATGAAAACAGTGCACAAGTTCCCTCTTTGTGCCTAGTTTTGGCAGAATTTGTGGATGCCTAGACTGGTAAGCAACATGGCCTCTGGCACAGGGCAGGTACTGCATATCTTTAAAATTAAACAGACTATTTTGTTTTTAGTCTGATGTCTAGAGAGATCATTGAGCTCAAATGGAATTGCAGATACAAAAGGTGTATGATTAAGCTCCATGGTTGAGAAAGGCTGTCTGAAGGAAGCAGAATTTAATGGATGGGCAGAATAATGCCTAGGGTGGGCAAGAAAGCAGAAGAGGCAGCGTGGGACAGAGAGACAGGAATAATGAGGTCATACTACTGTTTAGGTAGAAGCTGGAGAAAAGTCAGGAATGATTGTTACTAGCACTGTTAATGCTAATTTTGAAAATTGAGCAGTCAGCCCATTCTGTGTCTGGTTTCCTTGCTCCTCAGGGGGCATCATGATTCTCAAGATACTGTAGTTTGACTACCTGGGCTGTTACAACGTGATGAATGCAGCCATTTGCTAGCACTTCTGAAAAACAAAATGTCTCTCCTGTGCTATGTTTAGTGTTCTCTGGGGGCATTTCAAGTCTGCGACCAACCTTCCAACCTTTGATAGCAATTCGAGACAACAGTAGAGACCAGTAGGGGTGCTGAAGTATACTAATAATGACAGACTGTTTCAAATATTTGGACCTTTTACAAGGTCTCAAGGTACTCATTTTGGCGTAATTTTATGACAAAATCTGACAATACTTTGCCCTTTCAAAGCTGTGAAAATGGTGATCCTAGCAAGCTACAGCCAAAGGAAGGTGAAAAGCAATCTTGGTTTGAAATCCCATTTTCAGAATGGTTTTGAATAAAATGCACAGGTGTCTAATCTCTGTAGTTCCATCTTGTCAGGCCTTACTTTAAATCTATTCCTGCTGCTTAAGGTTTTGGAAATGCATACAAGTCTGTGGATGCATTGAAGCATATCTCTGTAGAATTAATTGCAAGTGTTTCATTGCATCTTTGAAAACCTATTCCTTAACTGATATCTGTCCTTCAGTTTCTTTCTTGATGATGTAAGAAGTCCTGATATGTATCCTTATCTCTTTTTTTTTTTTTTTTGTTACCTTAAATATAATGCATGAGGCAACTACATTCAGGATTTCATTCTACTTACCACATTTCTATAACCCTTGGGATTCCTTCCAAGACCATGCTTTCAATTAGAAAATACCAGGCAAATCTGACCCCTAACATCAAATGTGTTTACAACTGTTACTTTTCCAAGAAAGGAATACAAATTGTCTAGAAGTCACAACTGTCCATCCTGCAGCTAAATGATATGATTTAAAAACTGTTATTAGGACATACTTTGCTTTCTTCATGAGAAGTTTTTCTGAGTCAGGATAGTTCACCAAGATTTCATTGAGTGTTTTCTTGTCCAGAATGAAAAGGTTGGCAAAACCATGAGCCACCACGTTGGCAGTCCTTCGATTTCCTCCACCTGCAGCTAGTAGGCTGGAATGAAAATAAACACCATCAGTCACAGCATTACTTGCCCTAGTGAGGGATCTCTCTGCTGGTGCTTCTCCATTAAAGTCATTGCAAAGCTCACATGAAGCTGGCTGTTCTATCCAGTGTTCTGTAAAGGCCCTGTGCAGATGGGATTAGAAATTCCATCTCAGGAAGGCAAACTGTCACGGGTGGTCAGGCATATGTACATGCTAAGGACTGTGAAAAGTTTTGCTAATAGAGATACCCACATCTCAGACTGCACATGTTTTAGTTCTTGTGTGAAGTTGGCATTTCCTCAGTTTTATTGCTAAAAATTATTTGCATCAGTAGTAGAGCAGCATTATTTACAGCGAATGAGTGATTCTCCCCCAGGGATTTTTTTCCTGAGTGAATAACTTCTGTGGGGCTCTAGTTTTCAGTTTTCTCACATACCACATCTCATGTTTAAATGTTGGCAAGTTGAATGATACAGTTTAGGAAGGTCTTTCAGGTTGACAGTTACAAATGTGTCTGCCAGAAAAAGAAGGCTATTTTGTTTTGAACGTAAGGCATTAGACCAGTTTAGCTAGCAGCAGCTGGCCGGAGGGAGGACATGTAAGAAAAAATTAGATGTACAAATAAAAATAAATTGTTCATCCTGCATCAAGCAATTAAGAGACTTCATTTGTCAGCTCTGCTGGTAGCTAAAAGAATTTGCATTTTGTTCTTAGTACTAAAATTGCTCTATCACTTTATTCAATACCCCAAAATTTGTCCTTTAAATATTCCCAGTGAATTAATATTTTTAGAGAGCATTTAGTATTATCTAAATTTAAAAGTTATTAAAAAAAGATATTCTGAATGACAGTAAACAGGAATTAATACCCATCTAAAGTATAATCAAGGATATATATTTGTTTTAATATTAAAGATATTTATAAAACATATTTCTAACAATTGAATCATATAGATAATATATTTCGTTTATAAAGGATAGTAGGAGACCTCTGCAACTGTGTGTGCAAGGCTAGTTTTACATGCCCACAGAGTGTTTTTCTGCAACTCAAGAGAGCAATCAATACCTGAACTGAAGCTGAAAATGCAGTTTATCATCTTTTTTTAAACAATTCTCTATGATTCTCAGATAGAATAAAACTCTTTGCGCAATAGGAAAAGCTGCTGAAGAAAATTGCGAAAACCTTTTGAGCTCTGATGAATCGCTTCTCAACAAGTCATTGAACAATCACTTCTAGGCTTTCCTAACAGAAAGCTCATTTTATCAAGGTAGACGGGGACTAAAGAGATCAGCTTTTTCATTATGGTGATGATGTGAGGTGAATTTTACAAGTAAGGCAGTCTTTGCTCAAACAGAATCATCTTTGACTAAGGACGAAGTTATGGTACTTCAGCATTCAATCTGGTTTGGCTAGTGTGTGAAGAGTCACATGACCAAATTTTTAAAAACAGATACATTTGCCTTGCAGGGGTTCTTGGTAATGCAATATCTATATTAATCACAAAATTTGCTTTTTTTACCTAACATTTTTTACTCCAGTTGTGAGCGTGAAATGCTCACAACTGGAGTAGTTGATAATAATAGTAGTAATAATAGTAGAAGATAATAATAGTAGAAGTTGATAACCTTAGAATTCTTATGCTAGCAAATTAAATTTCAAGCTATAAAGTTGTCAAAGTGATGACTCATCTATTGTTTTTATAGCTGATCTCTGTGGGAAGCTGCTGTTAACAGAAATTGGGGAATGGCTTGTGTTATCAGCTGAACATGCAGGGTTGTGGTGGCTCAGCTGGGCACCTATGTGCATATGAGGAGAACTGGTAAGTCAGGAAAGGGAAATAGGTCTGGATCTTGCTTCTGATAAGGATGTCAAAGTCCAAAGGGCAGAGCCCACCAAAAACAGCAGCTACTCCTTTGAGGGAAATCCTGGACCAAAGTACTGGAAAACATCATCTTTCACAAAACTAAATAGTCCCTGTAGTTTGGATTTTTTATATAAGTTTAAAATTACAAAACTGCTCAAAGTTGATGCTGAGATGAAACATTTAGAGATCTTCCTTCAAAAATTTACATAAAATGGAGAAATGTTTTAGTTTTTCCAGAATTAACATTTTCTGATATGAAATAGCTCTAGCGAAATACCAGTAAATGGATGAATGAGGACATCTGGCTTGAAGTGTAACTTTCTCTGGGCTAGTGAAATGTTGTTATAACTGAATTTCTCTTGTTCTGAATTGTCTTTGCTGATGGGCTCTCATTAAGACAACAATCTGTTTGCTTGTGATTCTGAAATTATTTTACTTTCCCAAACTGATATCTATACAGGAAAGTTGCAATGAAGGTAAAATGTTAATTGGAACTGCTATTACTTAATCCCTTTCTGTAATAATTTTCAAGGATGAAATTGGCTAGGGACATGTTTGATTGTTACTCTTGCATTGGCTTTCTAGTATAATTCAGGGAATTTCTTGGAAATAAACAGTTTTTATTTTCTTCAATTCCTTTGCTCCTGGAGACTTTTTTCAAACATCATTGACATGCACCTTGAACAGAGTGAGATTAAATAGCAAGCATTTTATAAATCATATACCTAAACCACTCAGAAGGAAGCTGACATATTTCTCCAAACAAATCTTGAATTAGAAATCAGAAGGAAATCAGCCTGATATCAGGTTACAATGATTATGAAGTGAGAGGAAAACTTGGATGTCCTAGAAAAAAGTAGTATGTAATCCATTAAAGAATATTCTTTTCCATTTGCCTTTGGTATTCTCTATTCAGAAGACCTTGAAAAAATTTATAGAGAAAGGCACAATACAAACTCATTATTTTCTAGCACCTTGCCACTGGGAAGAGCATATCTCTACTGATAAACTTAGTGCATCGTATCTGCCAGTTGCTGTGGCTTTTTCTCCTTGAGTTTTTCCACTGCCTGATATTTTATATGCAAATTACACGTGTCTGAATGGGTTTGCTGCTGCAGTAGGTCAGTGATGAATAAAACAACACTAGAAGTGTAGTGTTATAGCATTGCTGAGGGTTTTGCTGGCCATATTGGCAATTATGTAAAGAGTAACACGTACTGGGAAATGAATCTTTAAAGGTCGTTGTGTGGTTCTCACGTGGAAACAAGCACTCACCTGTGTTAGATCAAAAGTGTAAGAATCCCTTCCTTGTTTTGAAACCAAAACCAGTTACCATTTCTCAGTTTAAAATACAAAGTTCTCACTTCAAATACCAGACTAATAAATAATTGAAAACCATGTGTGTGTTACATATGGGGGCTGCTTTAGCTTTTCTTCTGTCTTTTCATTATTGAGTTCTTACTGATGAGTTCATTCTCAGTTTTTCTACATAACTTACAATACAGCCTTTTGTTTGGAGGCTTTGCTCAAGTAATTATATTGTCACACAGAGAAATACCCTCCAAATAACCTTCTCAAAGAACTGTTATAATTTCACTTTCCCACTTAATGAACAAGTTCTGTAACTGAGATATATCAGATGAGGTCTAAGCAAGTTCTGTGAGCACATCACTGGAAAAACAGGAATGTTTCCCCGACTACAAAGGGAGACACAACTAGAGGACAGATGTAAACCTGGCACAGAGCTGAGTATTGCTTTTCAAAAGGCAGATTAAAGCTACCAGCAAGAGCATTAACAATAACAGGAAGGCAGCTGGAAGAAACCAAGGATCCAGTTTATCACATGCAGCAGCGCATTTATTTTATTACTTTTCCTTGGGACAACCTCAGCAGAGGGATGCTGTGCCTAAAAACTAGCACTTGATTGGCTAATTTAGCACACAAGAGTTAATGGATTTTGCAGAGAAATTACATGCAGAATATAAAAACCATTTGTAGCCACCAGCAAAAAAAAATCCCATCCAGATAAATTCAGACCAAAAAATCTAGTCTATCCACCTTTTTCTTGTCTTGTATGCTTTTAAATAAATACTTTTTCAAATTGAGTTGTCTGATTTTCAGCAATTTAATCAGCTCTTAAATGAACTATTTTTAATTGCTATTTTAGATTTTTGTATCTATTTTGTTGGAGATTAATTTTCATCTTTGCCATCTGCCATTTAAGCACACCTAGTCTTATTATACAGACAATAAAATGCATTTGGTCTTCCTGTATTGCAGACAGCATAACAGGGAGATATGTTAAATCTTTAAAATGCTAAAGAAGAAATTTGTCTCTATATCCCTGTGGGCATTGATCGAAACACTGGTCTCAGATCTTACCCTATTAATCATGGGTTCTTCACTTAGATTTTCCTTCACTTACATGCATCTTCTTGCTCAGTGTCCTCTTTGTTGATCCTACCCACTTTCTAGCCTCCCCACTGCCACACTTACCACAAAGAAGTTAAACAACCACTGGTTATTTGACAAGTTCTAAGAAAAAGTATTAAAAACTGTGATGGACCTACCTGATCTCCCCAAATACAGCTCCTGCTCTTAGTGTAACCAGGACTTTGGTACCATCAGGGCCTCCAAGGACTTGAACTTCACCCTGTTTGATGATGTACATCTCTCTGCCAATCTCTCCCTGGGCATACAAACACGTAAAGAACCCATGTTTTAGCAGTGGTTTTTGTTATTAGAATCATATTACAGGTTCTTCTTTAAATATCTTTCTACTCTCTCATGAGCAGAGGGTGTACCACTATTATGAGGCAAAGCAGAAATTTAGTTTTAAAAGTGAAAAAGCAGCAGCAACAGAGCCAGGACTGAAAGAAGGGACTTGTACTTCCTATCTCTTCTCTTGGTGCTCCAAGCCTGCATGCAGCATCTTCGGGGTGAAGTAGGGTGAAGTAGCCCAACATACATCCAGGGGAAAGGTGGTTCCAACGTTCTATACTACATGTTACAGAATTAATAAGATTTCTATGGTTGTTGGTCACATAGTAGACTTATACAAGTGAGAGGACTTTTAGCTCTGAATCAAAGCTGTAATAAGTTGATAGTTCAATTTCTCATAACCTGGCTTTGTTAAGAGCTGTTTGCATCAGACTGCAGTATCAAGACATTGAATCTGTTGCTGTACTTTATTCTCTCTGTTGTGTCAGAGTCCCAGCTGTACTCTTAAGAGACTTTCATGCTGTGCATTGCATAAGCAGACACACCAAACTACTCCTCCTCTCTTCTTAGCCAACAGCAATTCTGGGATTGGTCTTTGAAGGGACATACTTGATCCTTCAGTGTATTCACAAAGGTTTAACTTCTGCACAGTGGAGTCAGTGGAGCTAGCCCAGCATTCTGGAGGAGGATTGTATGCTTAACTCTTGGAGGGAGCAGGACCTTAGTGAGCATGTTGGACCAGAACTGCTAAAGACAAGTTAAGGGGTTCTGATGGTCACTTGCGTAGGTGTGGGACCTCTGCACTTGCCAGAGCAGTAGTAGTATGGATTACTATTTATCCCCCCAAACTTTGATTGCATCTGACTTTGCCCTGTGTTTACATGCCTTCTGGAAGGAGACTTGGGCTCACCAGTCAGAAGCTGAGCTATTTACCTGTGAACTATCCGTCTGGCCAGGTTTAAGCCAAAAAGCTGACACAAGATAGACACCTTTGCTAAGAGACATTGTGACAGCATTCAGCTGGAAACCTGGAGATGGCTCAGAGCTGTGAGTGAAGGCAGAGCAGATCCTGCTGGAAGGAGCTTTATGGGATGCAGCACATTTTCTACATTCTTAGATAATTCTAATTAAGTGTGTCTGAGTACACAAATGAAGCATAGACAAAACATCATAGACTGAGACCTGTAGGCTGGGTTTGTATATATAAAAATATAGAAACATTATGTTTGATCCATTTTAAATACTAAAATTTCATGAAGTATCATTAGATAAGTCATATTTACGTTAAATACTTTCCCATATTACTATAATTTCATGGTTGGTAATGTAAGTAATAAAATCCATATTGTCTTGTTCTAGATTGAAATTTGAGAGCATATTTGTTGTTATTACACAGAGTAGCTTAATTAATTTTATGCTTTCTAATTCAGTCAGGATTAAGTTTATTTAAAGGACATTGTTGACCGATATCTGAACTCTTTTTCTAAAACACATAACATAACTCTTATTTGAATAAAACAAGAATTCTCACCTTTTTGCAGACAAAGTCACCAGGTAAATATACAATGGATTTCAACCTTAGCAGCATGTCATATATCATCTGGGTATCACAGCCCTGTTAAAATAGAGTTGATCACTCTGCTAATTCAGTATTAAAAGTGATTATTAGTGCCTCAAAAGCCAACAATACAGGAATAACCCAGGGATTTCATAAGTGGAATGCAAACTCAAAACATCATAAAGGTCAGCTACTAAAGCTGAGAAAGGACTGAAAGAGTTGTTATTTCAAATACGTATGAAGTTCTCTATGGGTTGAACATATTTTCATTTTTTTATAAAATGAGTCTCTGTACATCTAGATTTTCTGAGGAAGCTCAATTAGTGTTATGTTCAGGGCTTTATGTGTCCTTTATGGGGATTTTATGGGATTTTTTTTTTAAACCGGTCTAGGAGAAAACAACAGATCCTGTCAAATGCTCATATGAATCTATGAATTCTATGTCTTCAGCAGATGTAGAAAAAAATGCACAGCCATATAATTTTTATACAGGTGTATCATGTAATTTCCTGCAAATATCCTAACAAGAAAATTTTCTGTGTGTACTTCTAAAAACTCAGGGTCTTCTTGCTTTTGTCTCAGAAATCCAATTTTAAGTACACATTTAAAGTGTAGCTCTAGAAAACTACCATGGTAAGTAAAGAGAAAGCTCCTTCACACAAAAGCTGACTATGATGCAGCTTTCTCTACACCAGTGTTACATTGTCAGAACACAGAGCATGGGCGATCTCTCAGGCAGACCTGGGTGGCCACAGCAAAGTGGACTGTGTCAAAAATTAGATTATTCTCTGACTGTTGAGATTAGTTATACTCTGAACTCACTCACAGTCTGACCATACCATCAGCTACAGGATGTCATCATAACAGGACTTTGTTCTAATCTCATTTGTTTCTTTCAAGATCACTTCCTTGACACAAATCCAAATGCAGGCACTCGGGTTTGTTCTGATGTCTCCATTCACTGAGATATTTCTTTGACTTATTTTGCATACTAACAAACATATAATTTAGTGTTGCAAGATGCACAAAACAAGGTTTCTGTATGGAATACCACATATTTCTGCATTCTCCTGTAAAACTACTTGCTTTGAATAAGTCCACTTTGTTGACAATGGCAAAGTTCACATCAATTGCAACAGCTAAGTGCATTTTGGTTGGCATCTGCTCCAGTAATTCTGATTCATCTGGGGAAAAAAAAGGACAAATTAAGGAATGTCCACAAAAATGAGCAAAAATAACTTAACGGAGTTATTCTAACACTTATGTGTCCAAGTGTGGAAGCAGCTAATATGTTTTTACTAAGATGCTTAATCTTGTCTAAAATTATTACCAAAACATTGTATTAATGAATAGAATTTGTGAAGTAGTAAGAAGCATATTGCTTTGTAGTTTCTTTCTTTTCCAAAGTAAGTTGAGCAGCCTCCTCTCACTTCCCACATTCAATTCAGAAAAGGAGCAATGTGAATTTCACCCTATATCTGTATCTGTACAATTGCTCTCACTCAGACATGCTAAGTAACTGGAATTGGAAATCCTCACCCAGCATTCCTTGAGAGTCCCATGTGTATTCATACCACGTTCGAACACGATTTTGCACCAATTTTGGAATAGAATAGGTGTTCATATAGGAGACAGTGTTGTCCACACAGGAACGAAAGTAGTTCTGCCCTGCTGTTGCTGCTCCAATTACATCTCTCATCTGCAAACATCAATTGTTGTTACCACACATTTCAGAAAAAATAGTCTTGATTTTAATATCTTGTCAGCAACTTATAAAAATAATATAATGCTTTTTGCAAAAAATTATGCATTCAGCTGCATGTTTTGAATAGGTGCTTCATCCACTTTTTCAGAAACATTACAGATTTAATCTGATTGTCTGATTGTAACATGATTTTTGAGGAATGGTTTCTGGGTTTTATCTTATTCTTCTGTCTTGTATTTCTGGACATGGATGAAAATTATAGATAATACTTTTCTTAAAAATCCATAGTAAAGCTACTCTGTATTTGGCATGCAATGCAAGTCAGAAGCAAAGCAAACTGGGCTGAATTTCTGTAATATCATAATCTGACACCACTAGAATTAAGATTGTGCCGCTGTTTAAATAGTTGAGATCAGTCCTAAGCTCTGAGAGCTGAAAGGTGACCTTAAAGTTTTTAGCACAGGAACATCATTTAACATTTCAACTTAAATGTGATTCAGTTTTTAGAAAGTGGACGAGTTAATGTTCATAGATATTCCTTCTTCAAAATAATAAGTATTCAGATGTGATTTTAGTAGAATGGCTTTATGTGGCAGCTGCCAAGGATTAATGTGCTATGGGCTGAGTTTTGCTCTTTATTACAGAGATGCAATTGATTGCAATGGATGTAACCATTTTTAGACAAGTGTGCTAAAGGAGGAATAACTCAATAATTTTAAGGGTTCTTTGTAAACAGGAATTCTAACAAACAAACTGCAATGAAGCAGCTTGTGTGTTAAGGTTTAAAGTTTGAGACTGCAAATGACTACACTGGTTACAAAAAGTCATCTGTAGAATTTTCTTGGGGAAATGAGGCTTTCATTGATAGTTACAAAAATTTAGGGAAAAATTATAAAAATGCAAACTCTGAAGTTTAATTCTATATATTTGAATTCAATAGTTTTCCAGAAGAAATATTTTATATGTAAGTATTGTTCTATTTTTGGTCATTCTGGTTTATGGAGGAATTTTAAATCATATAAGGAAGAGTCTCTTCAGTGACAGTTACTCCTTCTTGCAGTTCCAAAGAGCAAGAGACATATGCAATCTCTAGCTACTGGATTGAACTTTCAAATGTTGTATTCAAAATAAGAATTAAATTTCATTTAGTTTTTTTTAAAATAATTAATTTTATAAGAGGCATGGAGAAATCAAAAAGTCTGGAATGTTTTCTGCAGAAATTGATAAGGCACAGCCTCACCCAGAAACCTCAGCATTTGTTTTTCTGTAGTCAATGTGTTTTAAAACCTATGATCTAAAGCCCAAGTTTAATAGTTACAAACCAGAAATATTTCAATTATGTTCATTTGGAAATATAACTGATCTGCTGCGCTATGGGCGTTTTTATTTCCCTCCTGCCAAATGGGAACCAAGAGAAATAGAAACTAGTTAATTTTCAGATTGACAAATACATTGTAATTTTTGGAAGAGATCAGAGTTCCAGTTTGACAAAAATCATGGCATTTCCATTAACAGAATCCTATCGGTAGTAGTACTAAGTACTTGACTTATTCAACAATCACAATTTTTATTTCAGATTTAACAGTATAATGTGAATGTCAAGGATTTGTCTCCTTGGCTGTGAGTAAAGAAAAAAAAGAAAAAGGAATTATACATAGTTTCAAGGGTCATCTGTGTCCTGCAGAGTCTTGGCTTTTAATCAGCTTTTATGCAACAGAGCTGCAAAACAGGTAACTGATTAAAAACGTGTATTTATCAGAAAAATAAGTATGTTTGACATTAAAATAGAGGATGGAAACTAAACTTTTTCCCAGAACTAAAGTTCATTAAATTGAATATATTATCACTACATTACAGTAATTTGAATCTAACTTGTTATCGATTTTTTATGTACCTGACCAATTAAGCTGGAGAAGACAAAGACACCCATGAAATAATTCAGCAGTTGAAAAATTATCTCAAACAGCGTTTGTGGTTCTGCAAGGCCACCGATGGTGATTAAACTACGAACTGCCCAGTAGTAACACCTCAGGTACCTGTGGATACAAACAGCATTTTTGTTAGACTGCACCTACTTATGTGTTTGAAGTTAAGCATATGCCTACCTGAGTTGGGCCTTTCGGTGATGCTTTTCAGTCCAAAAGGCTTTCAGCATTTCATAAAAGGTTGTGAATTTATAAATTATATAATTAGATAGGTCAGGTTGAGTTGAATATCCACACTGCAAACTAAGAATGTATGGCAAATGCAGCTATAATTTACTGTTCTCTAGTAATCCTAGGTAGCATTAAAGAAGACTTGTGTACAAAATTGCCAAGATGGACATTACAGTGTTAGCATGCTACCAGTGAATATGGTCAAAAGCAGTGTAAAAGTGTTGGAGACTTCCCAGATCCTCTCTGTAGCAGCATAATAGATGCTCAAACACTTGAAGGTCTCCTTCATGGCTTTAGTGTGATGACACCAGTGCAAAGCCTTATGGTGGGAATGACAAATGCAATATTGTTCTTCTCATGTCCATTTTTACTCCTTTTACCATACTGGTCTTCCTCCCACTCTGCTTTTGAGCACACTTTATTGGCTCTGCCTCCTGGGTTATGTCAAAAAAATTACATATTTCCACAATCTGTGTGTTAATTCAGCTTCTCCAAACCACTTCACTAATTCAGCACTGAAAGGTTGACTCCTCTATTAATATCTCCTAGCTGCTGGTCTCCACAAATCCTTCTGTCACCTTAACAAAATATTTCTTGCCTTTTTCACTACAGAGCCTTTTGCCTTCAAGTCGTGTATTTCTACTAGTATGATAACACAAGTTTATGAAAGCAGTAAAGGACCTGGACAGAATGCTTTAAAAAAGTGCCTCGGCATTCCTAAAATTCTGGTTTAAATCTCTTTCTAGAACATGGTACCACAAGCAATGCAGCATTGCAGTGGGGAATAATTAGTTCAAATCATTGTTGTGAGAATGCTATAATTTCCTTCTTTTTTGAGCAAACAAATAATTGGTTTAGGTATATTTTTAAAAGCCTGCTATTAATTGAAATGTGACTTCCCAAGTTCCCAAGTTTCTGAACAATCAGACTTCAGTTTTGCTGATGATTAGGAGTGGAATTTCATTTACCTTAATTATAAAGTGGGATTTTGTATTACTTCAGCTGTGACTACTGCTTCTGAAGCAATGATGATTCCTTATATGTGTTGAATTTTATTGTGTTTTAAATAACAATTAAAGACCAAACACACCCCTCCCCCCTTGCCCCAAGCACTAAGACACAGAAGAAATACTTTTGGAGATAAGTTTGTTTTGAAATAGAAAGTCTCACGTGCATCTTCTCATGCCTGCTCTGAACCTGAGGACACCTGATCTGCTTGCAGACATTAGGTGTATTTCAGACTCCTCTCTTTTTAATATATGAACTCCACTATAAGAAGAGGTTCATGTAATAATACAGCTGCAGGGTTGGTTTTGTGCAAATATGAGAAAATAAACTCATGATAAAAGCCAATTCCAATGAGGTTTGTTTTTTCTCAAATCACTTAAAGGATTTTCAAGTTTTTCACCCAAAATGTAATGCTTTGCCAAGCAATTAATATCTGCTTTTCATTACAAAGTCCCTTTTTTCTTGGTTGCAGAAAAAAAAATGCAGTAACAATGATCACTTTTACCGTAGTTTTCTAGTTTTAGATGTTAACAGTCAGAAGTGGCCATTTTTATTCAGAGTCCTTAAATAAAAAATTCATTGCATATTTTCCATCCTATCATCTTTCCTTGTTAGGAATGCAAAATGAACTGCTAGATTACGCCACAATAATATTTTCACTTGGGATAAAAAAAAAAATCACATATGCGTGTTTCCAGCAAAGTGTGCGTAAGTGGCAGCTTTTCCTTAGACGTCTGTGGCATAAGCAAATAATAAGAAAAAGACTCAGGTCTGTTTTGGAAGAATTACAGATTTCAGCATAAAATGATGCTTCTAGCTTGGCTGAAGGGAATTATGTAAAGCATATTAATATCATATTGATTTGCCATAATTGAGAATGCTGTGGTGCTTGAAACATGTATAATTGGATAATATAAAAATAAAGAAATTAACAATACTTCTGTGGTACTTACTTTAGGAAAAAAAAGTAATTAAGCAAATCACTCACCCTCAATGGCTCTGCGTGCCAAGTTTGCAAACTCCACCATGATAGACAATATAATCTTTATTCTGGAAATGTCTACAAAGAATGAAAGCAACTCCTCAGAGGAATTTAGGGGTCACATTCTTCTTTGCAGTGTTGTATGTCCAAAATGTGAGGGTTTTTTTACACCTTTCTACCCTTTCTTAAGATTTATTTAATTTACTTAATAATTCTTCTGTGATTTTACTTCAAAAGAAACTTTCTATTGGCAAGGCACGTGATATTCTCTATCTCTTTGGAACAGGTTTTCTCCATTTATGCGTTTTTGTTTTTATTTTAATCTGAAATGGAAATTGCACAGTTGAAATACAGAGCAGCTTTTTTCTTCCTTTAGAAGGGGGGAAATAAGATTGTAAATTTTGTTTGAGGAAAGCCAGAAAAAACAACTCCTATTTCAACAGTATTAGCAGCTCTGCTTCCTACCAGCATGTGTCTGGAAACTATCACTGTTCACTATACAGCTTACCAGCCTGCTATAAAATTACTGTTGAAGTAAACAACAGTCATGAGACAAGAAAGAAATTTTTGCCTCTGCACATCATAGGGAGCATGTTTATCCTTCAGGCAATCAAAGTACTAGATTTTTCCTTAAATAAAAAAATCTTAGGTATGAAAACATTCAGAAACACTGCAAATAAGATACCTTGTAATATTATGTCAATAGAAATATCTTTTTCAGAAAAGTCCACTTCAGAATACACTAAACTTCTTTCATGGTTTTGGTGAGTGCAGGTAAATCAAGTCTTTGTGAATGTGTCCCTCAGCTTTTAAGGTGGTATTCACATATTAATTTCAGCCCAGGGAAGCATTGTTTCAGGACTATCGCGTTTGACTCCTCTCAGATTACAGACAGGATGGGTTTAAGTAGAGTAAAGCAGCAGCCTTTATAAAACTAATTACTTCCTTCTTGGTACCTCTTCTAGGGTGACGTGTTCATCAGGTGCCTGTGGGTCTGGTGATCTCAGACACAGCAGAGCAAATGATAAAGCTTTTACTTAAAAAAGCATGGCTGTGGGTAGCAGGTCTGAAAATCTGACATATGAGCTGGGCTGTGCATTCACAGCTTGCCTGGAGGCACAAAACTGTCTTTGCATAGCAAGCACTGCGACTGTGACACATCAGACCTATTGCAAGAGCAATGCACAGCTGAAACCCACAAGACATATTTCAAGATTTGCCAGTCTCACTGTGCATTGGGCAATGCATACCAAAGGAGTGGATTTGTTCTAGACACTTACAGTGACCATTTTCTGGGACTTACAGATGTCCACAAAGTCTGTGCCCAGAACAGGAAGGCAGCACACTACAGAGAAACATAATTGGGATGCAAATAGATGTCTTAAATTTGCCAGAGAATTCTGCAGACTCCTTGCAAACAGCAGAAGTACACCATGAGCAAAGTGAAATGGTTTGTTTCACCTAAATTTACTGCTGACCTGGAGGGTTTGCATGAGAATTTCAGCTCCATAGTTTTAGTTTCTCTGTGAACAGTGATGAAAGATACTTCCTTGGAACAATTCAGAACAATGACACTACACTGAATCTCTGAAAAAAGATTTGTCTATTTTCCTCAGGAATTAGGGAGATTGATCTTTTACTTGGATAGTTAAATTAGATTGTAAATAAACACATATCATTGAAATTGTCCACTTAAGAGACCTTTTCAATATCTGCTACTGTCCTTGCGTAGTCTCTACACTCTGGTGTTGCATTAGTGATGTTGTGCTTCTGCTTTAGGAGAGACTGAGGTCTTGCCTAACTCAAGCTGTGCACTTTTAATGCTGGAAACGCCATGTGTGGCTAATTTGGGTGTGTTGCAGGGAGGTAAAGTTGACTGCCTTTTACATCTCAAGTCAAAGGCTTTGACTGAAGGCTGCTGTGCAAAAGAGCTAAAATCTTGGACTGACACTAGCACTTTACAGCCTGGACAAGAACCAGAAAAGAATAGAGCTTTTGGAAATTTGCAGAAGAGCTACTTTGATAATTTTGCTCGTGGTTGAAGTGTTGTGTATAGCTGTTATAGATTTAGTTCACCAGCTAGTGTGCCTGTTCAGGAACATGTATGTAATCTACTAATAATGGGAACTGCTGTCTGTTACTTCTTTTTAGTCTGGGAAACGAAAAGAAAAGAATCCTAGGAGTGTTGACATTTTTAAGAACTGGTTTTGGCCATAACTAGCAATATTTTATGGACAAAGCAGGGATTCCACATAAAGCATTAGGGCAACTAAATCAGTGTCAGATCATTTTCCGTGGATCAATGTAATCTGAGACAGCTAGAATTTTGGTTTACTTGTCAAACTGCTTACTGTCATTTTTCAAAATTAGCTAAGTAGCTATGTATCCCTAATATTCTTTCTGAATATGTTCCCATTCTTTGTGAGACTACTGGCATATTTTGCTTCAAATATTGTCAACCCTGAATGCTCTGTGAAAGAAAAATTATAAGTTCACTGCTGTGCCATATATGCTGCACTACTAGTCACTTTTCCCGACAAATTGTTCTTCTATCTGCTTTCCTAATAAATGAATATACCTAGAAATATCTTGTCTGATAAGTTTAAATACACTTACATCTCCAATTATAACTAATGTTCATACGATGCCTCTGTGTGTGAAAAAAATCCTCAAACATTTGATGATTAGATTTTATGTCATGCCTAACTCTCTAAGGCCATGACTATGCCACACAGTCAGCATTTGCTGTTAGTGGACGACAAAGCTATACTTTATGAAATGCAGCTCATTGTAGAATACTCTTTAGGGTTCCATGTTCATGGCACTATATATTCCAGTGTGAGTTAGATACAGGCAAAAGAATAAAATCACACACTTACCAAACAATTGTCAAGGTGAAGTGGATTAATATCTTAATGAGGTTTAGATGGATATATCATAGAACCATTGAGAAGTTTGGGTTGGAAGGGACGTTAAAGATTATTTGGTTCCAACCCTCCTACCATGGGGAGAGACACTTTCCACTACATCAGGTTGCTCAGAGCCCCATCCAGCCTGGCCTTGAATACCTTCATGGACTGGGAGTCCACAGCCTCTCTGAGCAACATGTTTCAGTGCCTTATCCTCCTTATAGTAAGGAATTTCTTCCTAATATCTAACTTAAATGTGTCCTTTTTCAGTTTAAAGCCATTCCCCCTTGATCTATCTCTGCATGCCCTTGTAAAAATTCCCTGTGCTGCCTTCTTGTAGGCTCCCCTTTAGGTACTGGGAGGTGCTGTAAGTTCTTCCCATGCCTTCTCTTCTCCAGGCTGAACAATCCCAACTTTCCCAACATGTCTTCACAAGAGAGGTGCTCCAGCCCTGTGATTAACTTAGTGGCTTCATCTGAACTCATTCCAACAGATCAATGTTTTTCTTGTATTTGGCTATTTGGATATCCAAACATGCATTTTATTTAAGAATCTGAGTTTAATGCAGAACTTGAATTATCATTTTATTATCACTGTTTATAAAACAAATCTGCGCTAAATTCCATGTGATTGCAGTGTGACTTCATTTGAGAACGTCTTTTTGTCTTGTCATGGAAAAAGTAGTACAAAATATTAAAAAAACTGGCCACTGCGAATACACAAGGCATTGTCTGTGGTAAAGCCAGTAAATAATTTCTACCAATTGTTTTTCTGAGAAAAATGTGAAATATTCTTGTCTGTGAAAAACAGGTAATTCTTTCTTGCCTGTTCTCTAGACTGTTCTGAAGAAACATTAAAAACTTGAAGACTGAGTAAACTCTCTACTTTCAGAGTTTACAGGTTTCTTATTCTTATATACCTTACTTTTTGGGTATGAGGCAAGTATTCCTAAGAATCACATTAAAAAAAATAGCTATAATGGAAATTGCTTCTGCATTTTTCTTGTCAGATTTCTGGAAACCTCAATCCTGCAAATAAACACCCATCTATAACTTCACTTACATAAGTGGTTCCACTAAGCTCCATGATCCTGCTTGCACATGTCTGACTGCAGTACTCAAGCTGTGCATTTTAATGGTGTGTGGAAACTTCAGATATGTCTTTTTTTTTCAAGAGATAACCCTACGTATAAAAAATCAGTGCTGGTTTACACAAAGCGTGTTTTGCTCTTCAAGGTAGCGACTTGACACCAAACATGTGAAGACTACAAAGCTACAAACCAGAGGAGGACATGTCCAAGAGAAGGGTGAAAAGTTGTTTAGAAGGCAATTTATGACAGCAGTAGGATACTATATGTGGTTTTGCAAGGAATTTAATCAAAGCACAAATTGAGCTTCTGTGGCTTTAACTATATTATAGCCTTTGAAAGAAATGAATGTCCATACAACTGAACCTACTAGATATATCTTTACAAAACTACACACAGAATATACTATGACTTTGCTTTTTTCTCTTACTTCTTCTCCATCATCTTGATAAATGGTCCTTACTTTGTACCCAACTAGTGCTGTCACAAGGAGCTTGTGGAAAATTGTGCCAAAATCCAGTAGTTTCCTCTGAAGACACTCTGCCACATGTTTAAGCATGACCTTCTCAAAAAATCAGAGAGAGCTGGTGGAATTTTTTCAGACCATTCGCCATGGTGTAGAGGGACTAAAACATTGCACTTTAATGACACAATTTGTGTGGCAGCAAAAAAACTCCCAAACTGTCCCTGTGTTTCCTGTGAGGGATTGCTATACAATCCTTCTAACAGTTCCCATGTGCATATGCAATCAGTAAGTTTAATTTATGACCCTTGTTGCTTTCTAAATGTTTAATTAAGTCAGTACTTAGCACTGACTCATAAACCTATAAAAGCTGAAAGTGGTAAACTGATTATTCACTGCACCTGCCCTCCAAATATGTGTTAGTATTGAAAGCTGCTAATCAGTAGTCATGATACTAGAAGTTTGCTATCCAAGCACTTAAAAAGTAAGCAGTGGCATGGGAGAAGGATGGGGAGGCTGGAATGAGCAAAATAAAAAAGAAAAATCTCTCGTAAAAGAAAAGGACTTACATGTTTCCTTCGCCATCATACACCCATCTAGTGCTGCCAATTCCTTCATAGTCTGAAGCCCAGTAATACAGGCATGCATTAATGTGCAAGATAAACAGCAAGTATCCAGTTGTTCGAATGACCCTATAAAAGTCAACAGATTCCTGTAAAAAACCTTACATTTTTCCTTTTTTTTTTTTTTTTAATATTGAACCCATTACTTTTTTGGATTAACAATGTTAATGTTAAGCATACGCTAAGTAGTTCCCCACCTGTATTGAGTCTATGAAAAAAATAGCTGGCAGTTACCCATCTCTCACATCTGTCCAAGGTCAAATAAATATCTTCCCTAGAATATTTGACATGGGGTAATTTTAAAATTAAGGTTCCCTGAGGAGTTTACAGTCCACTTCTTTAAATGGCTATGCATATTTCCAGAAATTTGAAGCTATATTAATGAGGGTACAGGGTAAAAAATAATATGTTTCCCAAACTCTGTCCAAGATAGGCTCTAAACTTGTGAACCAAAGCCAAGAAATGTCTGAGGTCAGAAATTAACTGCTTTACAAGACCTGTATTATAAAACCTGCAGCAGATCCTCTAAATAGTATGATTTAGTCTCTACAGCAGGAGCTATATCATTCCTGATCCCAGTTCTTATGCTTGTGGCCAGTTCTTTGAAGAATACCAATGATGAACTACTTAAGCACCAAGCAGCTTTCTGTTAATACAATAATGATCTCATTGTATATCCTCTGTTCAGTGCATGGGGATCAAAAGAAATGTCTCCTGGATTTAGATCTCTATTGAAATATTCATACAAGCAGGGGATAAATAAGCAGGAAAAGTGCAGTACTTGCCTAAACACAGGCTGGTAGTTAATGAGTTTATCTGCTACTGCTAGAATTCAATGCAGTACGCAGTACAGAATAACTGAGTAAATGGTTTTATGAGAATTTAATAAGATCTAGCTAAGTTGGGTCTATAAACAAAGATAATGGGAGCTAATATCTCTGCAGTTACTTCATTAAGCACTCCTTTGCTGCTTCTTCAGGTGCCTTTTTATGCCCTCCTTGGCCTTTCCATGCCATTAGATAATCTACCTAAGTGTACCCTTCTGCTTTATGATGCTCACAAATGAATCCTATTTCTCTGTTTAAAAGTTGGTATGCTTCCAGGACAACTCTGTTTAGGATTGCAAGCTATAGAGAACAGCAGACAGCTGTTGTGATCTAATAATGTTGCAATATTGTCCATGCTAGATCTTCTGTTCAAGTTTGAATCCATGAATGTGGATTCCTGAGGTCTGAGTGAAGATTCCAGAAACCTTTGCTGTGTTATATTTCACCAGACATATGTGGAATATGAGAATGAGAAGATGTAAGTAACTCATGCTAGCTCTATTCCTACAAACTCAAACTAATTAGTTTGAGAAGAGAATCCTCCCTGCTGTAGAAGCTTAGTTTGATATTATCTAGTTAATTGGTGCCTTATTGCTCAAAGTGTGGTTATACCAATCCCATTCAAAGCAAGATTGCCACATTAAAATTAAATGTAGTAGTTTGCACAAAAAGACTGTGGTTTTAAAGATTTTTTAGCTCCTGCTTGTACTCTTCTGTATAACTACTTCTGTTCTCCATTTGTAAATGAGCAAAATCAGGAGTCAGTGTTTTCTGAAGTATGAATTAGAAAATAGATTCACTCTGTAATATTTAGATTCTGCAGTTTACATTCTGCAAGTGATTTAATACTGAA
The DNA here is from genome assembly GCA_013399945.1 of Ploceus nigricollis. NCBI lineage: Eukaryota > Metazoa > Chordata > Aves > Passeriformes > Ploceidae > Ploceus > Ploceus nigricollis. The sequence goes on along the minus strand of VXBC01008929.1, from coordinate 713,228 downwards.
AATCTGAGTGGGCCTTTTGCCAGGAAACAAGGACACAAGCAGCAACACCGCTGTGGTTCTTAACCAATATCATGCTAAAAAGCTGTCTGATAGGGCAGAGTAGCTGGCTCTGCTACTGCATACATTTTACAGGACCAGTGAGATCTTACTCTGTGTGTCTTAGCCTTTCTAAATGAGCACCTTCCCTGTTTTTAACATGTAAATGAACATCACGTCCTTCAAAGCTGGTCTAGCTTGAAGATATACACATCTCCTTCACAACTTGTCCTTTGAACATTCATCTCCCATTCCATATTTTCATAATAGTGTGAAACTCTGTCCCTTGAAAAACTTTATTTGGGTGAAAATGAGTTTTAAATTTGTTGCCATTTCTTTGAAATCCATATACATACAACAGTATTGTTACATACAAACTAATTACTTGATTCAGAATTGTCTATATTATTATATACTGTCTATATTATATATACTGTATCTCCCAATACTCACTGCAAGTATTATAGGAGATACAGAAAAAACATTGAATTATGACTCCAAAAAGCAAAGGATATAATATGGAAAAGAATTAATTTTAAAACAATTAATTTTAAAGCTTATCAATATTAGAAAATGTTAAACACCATAAGCAGATGAAGGCCCATTTTTTTAAATGAAATTAGAAACTGACGAAGGCAGAGATTCAGAAACTGGCAAGAAATTTCTTCATCTTGTGGAAATTCAGTCCTCTCTTGAACCAAAAGTATTTAAAAAAAATATCAAAAAACCAAACCAAAACAAAAAAACCCCAAATAAAACCACACAGGAATCTTCCATGAGTGAAAAGAGAGGTAAATAAAAGAATAAGTTTTGTGAAGGTCAGCATCTCAAAAATATTTTAGTAGAACTTTCAAACTTTTAAGTTTTGTTTTATTTCACAGGTACATGAAAAAATGAAAGAGATGATATTTTAACCTCCTTTTGAAATTTATCTTGTTTTTAAATCTCATTTGAATGTATTAATATCAAGTGTACTGTTTAAGTGCAATAATCTCTGAAATGAAATGAGATGGTAACCAACATATTTCTACAGCACCAACAGACAGGAACAATACATGCCCCGAAACTGGGACAGGGAAAAGGATCTGTTGGTGTCGGTATTACACAAGATCAACTGGGCCTGATGACATTGACAGCAATGATGACAAAGCAGATGGGTTCATTGGATCTTAGCAGCATCATTGGCAGCTGAGAGGCCTGTGAAACTTGACATATCTATGACCATGGACTACTTGAGCTGGATCCAAAATTCTTTCTGTCAATGCAGAAGGTGAGAACACAGTTTGGCAGACTACGGTTATAATCACTATTTGTGAACTGTGCTGAATTGATCCTCATTCCAGCTATAGTCAGTGCAGTGAAGGATCAAGTTTCTGTATATGCCAGGTTCATGGAGAGAGCATGTTTGAAGAAAAATGTTGACACAGGCTCAGGCTCATAACTCTTATTAAGTACAAATAAACAGCTTCTGAGGATTTGGAACCACTATTAGCAACGTAAAGAAAGTGTTTTTAGCTCTTTCATTAAAGAAACTTTCTGAAACTGCTGATCAATTAAATTTTGGCAGAAGCCTCAGTTTGGTGAACATTTTGCCTGAACCAGACCAGCTGAACTGAGCTAGATTTCATACGTAAGTGAGGCCTTATATATATTTTTTTAATGATTACCATAAAGGCAGATATTTTAAAAAAAAACCCTTTCAATTGAACAGTTAAAGATGTATCATATTCCACCCAGTGCTTAACTGACAACTCATGAAATCATTTGAAATGCATTCTGTGCCAAGCTTTGCGTGCTACTTGAGTTTTATCAGCACATACCTGTAGATGTATGCTTTTTCCATAATAGCTTCCAAACGATCATTAAACTCAAAGAACGTGTTATGCTGAATGGAAAACAAATGAAAGTAATCCAATCACTATTTTTCAGTACACATTTTTTTTTTTATAATAGTACTGGCATCAATTCACATACACATTTTGAAAATGGGTTTTTCAGTAATCAAACTTTCTATTGGTTCTGGCCAGGACAGGGTTAATTTTTGCAGTAGCTGGGAGGGGCATGGCTAGGACTCATTTTATTCTATACCACCTCAGCTCATTGCTGGAAGTGGGATAAATGGGCTGTCTCTTCCAGTCAAGAAAGGTGTTCCTTCCTGCTGAGAAAATCTAGCAGAGGAAGCTGTCTGGTATTGTCTATTACTGGGGAGTTTTTCCATGTGAATTACTTCTTTTCTTGTACCCTCTGTCATTTACAATGTTGTTGTTAGGGTTCCTTTTCTTGTATCATTGTTGTTTCCAGTAAATTGTTCTTATCTCAACCAGTGATTGTTGCCTTTTGTGCCTCCAGTTGAGGGGGGAGAGGGACCAGGCATACAGTTTTAGCGGGAGTACTAAATTGCAGAGCACTATTCCTAAACAATGACAAACATTTAACAAAGATATGAGCTGAAAAGCAAAGATAAATTTGAGTCAAGTGTTTTTCTGGGTGTTGAGTGATTACAGAAATAACCTTGCTGTTTTGGTCAGAGTACTGCAGGTGAACAACTTCTACTTCCTCATACATATATAATTGCTTGGGCAACATGATCACAAAGAATGACATGCATTTTTTCTCTTCCTGAAATTCCAGTAATTCTAAAGTAAGTAATCATATGTATCAACAACAACATACTAGAGGATACCCTGTGGCATCAATGGCAGCTGTATTGAATTCTTCCTGTTTAGTATTTGCAGTTGATCATTAGTGATTGCATGTAGCTTTTTAATTTGTTTTTGTTCAATACACAGCTGATTGCCTAATACAAGGTACTATTTAACTTTTCATTCTTTCATATTATTTTGGTTCTGATTCAAGGAATTTTTAAGTTTTATTGAATACCAAAGTGAAGAACACCTTCATTTTATTGTCAGAGTTCTGTACTCCCCCCAGCTTTAAATGAAAACCAATTCTTTGTCAACATGTTGATTGTGTGCAGAGAAATGCATTTAGCCACACAGTGGCCTGCTAGGTACTGTGTTCTAATCCCTTCTCAGACTTTTCATTACACAACTCCAAGGTATTTGGAGTCAATAACCAAAGGAGGTTTGTTCTTGATAGGTATTCTGTGAATAGTTTTTGTCCTCAAAATTACCTCCTATGTTTTTAAACACCTGATATAAGCAACACAAGGAGAAAGTACAATGGCATTAATTAGTGATTTTTTTTAATCTTTGAAAACTAAGCAGGTAATTTGAGATTAATCTAATTTAAATAATGTGAAAAACCAAGCTTTAATCAAAAAATACTTTTTTGAAATTAGGAAATAATAAAGTCAGAAGAAAAATAAGAAAATAAGGGCTTAATTTGGCTAGACTATGACTTGTATTTTTGTTTCTTTATTATGTTGTACCTTAGCCTGAAGATATTTTACAGTTTCTAAATTTCATATTCCTAAATATGATAAAAAAATTTCTGTTGCATTGGAAAAACATCTAGTCATGGTTAGCCATCCATCACTAACACAAATCTTACCTTTAGCATCCTGTTTGCTCGAAGTGCTGGATTAAATCCAAAGAAGAAGTATAAAATGTCAAATGGAAATACTGATATCACATCAAGCTGTTGAAGAGCAGAGAGGCCAATTTAAACTTCATAGTAATCATAATGTATTTATTTGCTGTCAAAAACCTGCTTAGACTGAATCATGCCTGTGATAATATTTGAAGAGTCAGCATGCTAAGCGTGTAGCTTCCTAAGTACTGGCAGGTAAGATTATCTCCTTGAAAACACGAACAGCTTGGCTCTGCCCTGCTTTTGAGTCCCTGTGCCTGAGATTTTAATCTGTTTCATGTGGATTATTAACAGTATCTCATATATTTGATTATTAATACATTCTGGTTTTTCAGTTGTTGTTCTGATCAGGCTAAAATGTTTGGCATGGGGCTGGTGAGGAGGTGGGGAGGCCACTACACAAGCACTTCTTAAAAGTCCTTTAAAACACTTCTTAAAAGCACTTCTTAAAAGTCCTTCTTAAAAGCTTTTAAAACAAGGCTGCCTAAAGCAATCTGAGGGAGCACAATGAGTTAGATTTCTTGCTTGCAACCTGCAGAAGGCATGTGTTCCAAACAACAGATTCATCGCAGGATAATAAATTTGACTGGGGTTTTTTTGTTTCTTTGGTTGGTTGGTTTGGGTTTTTTTTTTTAATAGATTTTTTATTCTATCAAATTTGTATGCTGCTTCTTCCCATACCACTAAGGTTTTCAACATCTCCCTGCAGTCCATCAACTATGAGATTACTCTTCTTATGTGTATCTTTATTCTTTCTTAAGAAAAGGAAAGCTGTGGCAAATCTATCTTTTCCTTTTTAAAGATCTTGGGATACCTTGCTTTGTTGCTGTTATTGCTTGGAAGTAAGAGAGGGATGTGGAACTCTGGGCTTCATCTCACTGAAATCAGAAATGCCTTTGCTCTGAGGGGTGTAAATTGTGTTGGCAGCAACCAGCCTGCAGCATTGACCTTTTATTCCATGCAGGCAAGAAGCAATTAATACCTGAACAGTGTGCAAAACAAAACAAAAAATTGATTGAGAGAAACAGCCTCTTATGGTCTCTCTTTCTCTCCCACTCTCAGACATATTTCCCTCTAAGAGGAGGGAAAATTTAGTCAAAAGTGCATTAATATCAGTAACTGCTAATTAGTATTTAATCATATGACAAATTCCCACATTATATCTATATCTTGCATGTAGTAAGAACACTCAATTCTTATTAGTTTTTTCAGAAATCAAGAGCCGTAAACATACTGCAAGAGTGAACTTAAAACCATACAAATCCACTTTGGTCTCTTGCTTTAAGTTTCACTCTGGCAAACCCATTCGACTGTATGGTGTATATCCTGCACTTTTGGATAGCTTAATATCAAGTATTTAAATAATGATACCACAGTCACTGAGGAAAAAAAAACTCTGAACAAGGCAGGTGCAAAAGTAGAGAAGAAGAGAGGGCAATAACTGAGATGTGTGCTCAGGGTCACACAGCTGTATGTTTATCAGGAATTCGATAAACTACCTATCTTCCATTGACAAAATAACCCCAACATTTAGGAGCAACATTAACAATTTCCCTAAATCAAATACATCTTTGTTTTTATAAAGTGCCTTGACCATAAAAAATCTTAGTTTGAATTTTTTACTACTCCTGTGAGTGATGAAATATTTCATTCAATGAGATACTTCAAAAGAGTTTACAGAAAAGAGTTATCATCTCTCTTCAGGAGTTTTAGGTTTTTTTAATGAATCTCTGGCAAATGATGGTCTTGTCTTTAGTGTGTGCTGGGATGACCTCACAAAAAATAATCAAATTCTATTTTATTAATTTATTATAATTCCAAAATAATATTTAGAATTGCATTTATAAATATTCTCTCTTCCAGTTAAAGACTGTTTATGAAGATGTCAATCTCCAGCTGGTGAGCACTGATATGCCATTGAGCCAATGCTTTCTGGTGATATTCTTAAACCAACATTGATTTTCAGTGAATGAAAAAAAGAATCCTGTGAACAGCTAGAACTTGATATTGGTATCAGTAACACAGGTTCTACTTACCCGAAACTTCACAGTGCTGTGGTAGAATTTCTCTGTTTCTGCTCTGTCTGACTACAGTGATAATGAAAAGAGAAAAAGGCATAGTCAAGATCAAAATGTCAAGTATGAGCCTCTGCTACTCCACAGTACAGTAGGGATGATGACAGTTAAATTAATGATGGTCTAAAAGTATGAATGGAGAAATACCTGTAGATATTTCTGGGAAGAAGTACTGTTATTAGTTTAGCTTACATTAGATCAGATTTTATTAGAATGACTTGAAAAAATTAGAGTTGGGGTTTGTCTGATTTTTTCCAATCTGAATGTTAGTCTAGAAAAGTACATTACATTTTTTCCACAAAACTTCCCTCTCAAGACATCTGTATGACTTCATGTTCAACCCAACCTCTTTCAATTTCATGGCAAAAAATGCATTTATCTGCAGTGATTCCAAGAAAAAAACTCAAAGAGTATTTTTAATGGTGCTGTACAAAATTAGCTCTTTGAATGCTAACATTAACATGCTAGCATTACTAGCATTACCATAATCAACACTGCATTCATTAGTAATGATTAGCTTTTTATTTTTAAATTGTTCTTCACGGGAACTGATGCTAATATAATAAGAAAGGATAATCACAAATATATAAAGAAATTTATCTATTATTATACTTTCTGTATTTATATCAGGGAAACTTTAAAAATAGCTTTAAGGTCTTAATCATATTTCCCTTCCATCTTTCACTATTATCAGTTTAAACATTAAACTAAATGCAGGAGATCAGGCAGGAGATGGCTTCTGTGCACTAAAATCTCTGAATTGTAGAAACAGCTTCAAGGGAAATACAAGCTGAGCTTCGTATGTTAGAGTTTTAACTTTGCTCATAAAAATTGAGTTTTGTGGGATTTAGGCAAGATCCAGTTACTGAATGTCTTGGTGTGGAAAAATGCATTCCACTGCACTGCATTTAATACCTATTGAAATGATATTTGCACAGCTTGGTCTGTAAAGGTATCAGTAATATCGTGTATGTACAATGTATAAATTTTTTTGTAAAAGCACTGAAGTAAAGCTAGATCCAAGTTAGATTTGAAGATATATAATTTTGAATTTTCTGTCTGTTGGGCACAGTAATGTCATGCTGAAGTTATCAAAACTTTTTTTTTTTCTTAATTAGGTGTCTTTTTTCAATAAGATGTCAAAGAATCAAAAGCAGGGAAGAATTTAAAGAAAAATTAACATTCTAGATACCCTTTGGTAGGTTAAGGGCAAGCTTTCATTTTATTTTACATTTTTCTATAAAAAGATAACACAAAAATTGTAGCAAGAATCAAAATTGGACTTACTTATTTCCCCAAAAGGGATAACCTCAAATGAATTATTTTCAAAGTATCCTAAAATTACAGGGATTTGTTTTGATTTTGGAAAAAAATAAAACCATCATATCCCAATCTGTTACAAAGCACGCATATCCTGTCCAACCCTAGCAGAATATGCCCTGTCTTCCACTGTGATTCTGATACAAGGCAAACAGGTGAAAGTTTCACACAAACATGCAAACAGATATATACACACAAGTACATATGACCACTGATTTCAGTGAGGAATCTGTTTAGAGCTGTATGCCTGTTTCAGCTGTTCTCATCTGTTACTTTCAAATCTGTTATTTCCAATTTTTAAAAATTCAGGTAGTGGATATGTTTCTTCTTACACAGGATAATGGAACATCAGTGTAGAATGGAAGGTCAGTGATGAAAAATTTATGTATCCTTTGATAAGTAAAAAAAGCTGCATAGATTTGACATAGTGATAAAAAAGAAGTGTTAGCTTGGATGAATTTCTATACTCTAATACACCACTACTGCCCATGGAAGTCCCACTTCCAATACTTACTATTATATCTCCCCCTTTGATAAAGCGCACTCGGGGCTGGAATATTATTAAGTCGCAGAGGTAGCAGATGTCACACATGACATCAATGACAAACCAGTATATCGTGTTACTGGGGGTTTGGTATGGGAACACGTAGCGCAGGGGAATGAACCAGCAGTTCCAGTTATAGGCAATTGTCACAAGCATGAGCCATGCCACATAACGGCGATCTGAAAGGAAAAACATTGAATAGAGAGGTGTGAACTTGGAGCCTATTGCCATTTTTTTAGACACATTCATTCTGCTGCAGTCTCTGGGAATGCTTCAACTCAGACCAACCTACCATTCTCCCTTTTGCAATTGGAATGCTGCTAAAGTGATATAGCTTGGAAATAGGAGTCACACAAGGAATTTGCAAAAAAGAGCATATTCAGTGCACCTGAAGAAACTTATATGATCAAATATAAATTTGCAAAAAAAGATATTGCATATAAGATATTGCATCTTGCTCATGTATATTATAACTGACAAAAGAATTATTTGGCCCTAATGAATGGTACAAATTCCAGATCAAGGAACGGAAGACTTGGGTTCTAATTCTCATCAGTTTGCATTACACTTTTTTGCATACCACCTTTACAACTGTTGTCACTTTTCCCTGTTTGGGATAAATGTTGTGTGGAACAGGACTTCTGTGTCCCTGGGAGTTGCAAACTGGAATGTGTATCTTATGGTGGCTCAGAGGTGCCATGTAATACCAGGTCATTTCAATATGACTTAACCCATTCTATTGCACAGCTTTAAATTTACCTGTGTATGAGTCAATGGTATCTGGTAGCTTCATATACTCCATGTATTTTTTCAGTGGAGGTTTTTTGAATTTACAGCACAGCATATCACAGTAATGATCCTCCTCTGGCTTTGCTTCTGCCTCCTCTTTCTTTTCTTCTTTTTTTTCTTCTTTTTTTTCATCTTTTTTTTCTTCTTTTGGTGGGGGTGGAGGCTTCTTTGGTGCTAGACACATAGATTGCCAAAAACATTGGCAATTTAATAAGGGCTCAGTTAATTCATTCTGTTTTAGCTTATATTAAAATATCTTCTAAAAACACTGGGCAGTGACTAAATTCATTATATTAAATACATAGAAAAACACCTGAAGAATAAAATCACCACTTAAGCATGTACATCTGCTATCATGAACAGGGCACTTATGTTACAGAGTGCAATATCTAGATTGCTGAATTTCCCTGGACAATGCCTACAAGTTATGCCTTTTATAACACTGACAAGAAAATTGTTAATTCATAATTTAGCATTCATTAACGCAACTGAGCATTTCTCTTTACATGACTGTTGCAAAGAATGAATGCAGTGAGGATGGAGATAAGAAAAGACACCTGTGCCATGGGCTGATCTCTCTCCTCTCCTGATACCTGATATGCAAGATGCAGCAGGTGAAACTAGTGGGAAGCCTATGGTTTTTTTACATTTCTAGTCTTATAAAAGTCTTGCAGCACTCCTTTGAACCCAGTTCTTCCATCTTTCAGCTGGATAATGTTGTTTGCTCATGTGTCCTATTAATTCTGGTAGCTTTACCTCTGATTAGGATACACAGTCTTAGCAGTAAACTGACAAACTGGATCTATAATAAGTTAGGAAATAGAGTCGTAAGTTCTACAAAGAGAACAAAAGAGGTAGATCAGCAAAGAAATAATTAAAAAAAATCCTTTATCAGTTAGTATAGTTTATTATTCTTCAGGCACCATTTTTACAGCTTTTTTAAAACCACATATGCAATGAACAGCTTCTAAAAAGTGCCAGAACGTAAAACCATCACACTCATTTCTTTGTGGAAAGGAAAAGGAAAGTCAAATTTTCCTCTGAAGAGGAGAAAAATTGATTTATGTTGCGTATTTTGTCAAAAGTCAATGATTAATTCAGGTTAGATGAGTTTGCTCGATTTAAAGCATGGACTTAAAGTCTTCAGCATGTCCAGATTTCTGTCAAGGCTAAAATTTTATTTACTTTATTTACACAGAAGATCTCATATCAAAGTGACTAACATCCACTCACAAGATATATGTTTCCTCATATGTTTACTCATATGTTTCAGATTCATCTCCATGAATAAACATCTCTGGGAGCTGTTTCAAAATACAGAAAACTTCTTGACATTAATGATTCTAGATACTGCCTCTATAAGTGTTTTCCCCAAATTCTTCAGTGATGTCATTCAAAGGGAGGTTGTACTTAAGGATTCTGGCTTACTGTAGAGAAATAGGGATAAGTTGACTTCATAGGGCACAAAGCAATCCTTTCCAGGGGATAAACACACTATACTTAAAAAAATTATCACAGTATTTTCTGTCACCATAAAATTATTTTCAATTTTAAACTGAACAAATGCACAGCTATTTCTAGAGGCACTTACAAGCTGGAGGACTTGCTTCAGGTGAAGATATCACTGGGTCATTCAGCTTTTCCTTATAGACATTTGCCCTTTCACGCAATTTTTTGACAATCTCTTGAAGTTGGGCATCGGCATACTCATTTGTCTGGGGACCCGGACATGCTGGTTTCTGTGTGCTGGTTAAAACAAAAGGGGGAAAAAGGTTTCATGTAGTGGAAATCAATGGCAGGAAACAGTGGTAATTCTATTTCTGAAGTCAGTCATTGAGACTGGATCTTTACTGAGCACAGTGCTTATTCATATCACTTAATTCATGCTAAATGGAAACCTAAGTTACCTGCTCTTTCCTCCTGCTCATGTCAGCAGCATTCTGTGTGTTATTTCAAGCAGAGGTCAGGGTACCCTGTTTAGCCTACTGCACTAATGGCTTCCCACTGCTGCTTTTCACCAAGTTCTACTGTGGCTGTGTAAGGCCTAGGGCTTTCCTGATGTATTCACTAAGTTACAAGGCATCCTCTTCACATCTGTGTATAAAAATGTGCTCATTGTGATATGGCAATATCCTAATGATGACAGGAAATGCAGGTGGAGGAGGAGGGACTTATGCTTACTTTACACTTTCTAATGTTGGGAAAATTTATTTCTTCTATTTTTTTATGGTTTGTTATGGCTAACATGAGGTAAAAAAATTGCATCTCTTTTCAGTGGAAACAAAACACTGATCTTCTTGCTGAGGTTTCTTTTTCTGCTAAGAGTTTGCTCAGGGTCATAGTAACACTAAGCTGATATTCCAACACTCACAGCATTTGTTCAGACCTGAGAACTATTGATTTTCAAACACCTGCAGACTCATACTCTGCGCTGAAACTAATGCTTTCATTAGGTCTTATGCATGCTGGGCAGTCAAATAGAAAATCCAGATGAAAGTGATTCTTGATCAACTCTTCTGTGCTTATTCTTACTTGAAATTTCATCCCTGATTATTTGCTACTGTCTGATTTTGCAGACTGGGGTTGTTTTTAAGTGCAACTCAGCTAGCAGCTGGGCCATACATTTGGACTTCCTCTGTGTAGAGACCAGGACATGGGATTTTTTTTTTTGTATCCTCGACTCAACCCTTCTCAGCTGATGTGAGGCACGAATGTCAGAGATGGCTGGAAATGGCTATGACTGGCACAGGGCAGCTTGAGGTCTCCTCCCAGTTGCCACAGGTCACAGTTGCCACCCTGCACTGAAATTCTGAAAGCTATGCCCAATATAGGAGCTACAGTCGGAAATTGTTCTTTCTTTCTTTCTTAACAGTTTTTCAACTTTGTCTCAAGTACCACAGGGATGTGGCTACAGCAAGAGTAGCAGCAGATCAAAAGTGACATATGCTTGAAATGAAATATGATTCTTGAGAAAATCTTCCCGAATGTGAGTAGGGGAAAAGTGGTATGACAGTACCTTAGGTAGGGAAGAAATGAACACCACTGCAAAGTGCTCTTTGAATAAACACCATGTCTCCAAAGACCTAAACCTACTTTGAAATTTCTAACAGAAGGAGCTGTAGCTAAAAAAGGAGAGTGTCAGAGTGGGATGTGTCTAGCTTTTTGAGAAGCAGTTTTCTGGAGACACAACACAAATCACAGTGCCTAAGGAAGTATAATTTAAGCATATAAAAATCCTTCAGCAATACAACCATTGGATAAAGTGGAGATATGCTCCACTTAGAAGCAGCAGCAGAAGCAAAAGTTTGGAAGTATATGCTTGTCATTCCTCTATTTTAAGCCTAGTATATCATCTGTTTCTTAAAACTCCTCAGACAGGAGATTAATCAAGACAGTTCTGATATATTTTGAAATCCCATCACAGTTCCTTTTGTGTTACATTGTCCTTTTGCTCAGGCCATCTGCAATATAATGATATCCTTTCTTGTTTTGAGCTACATCTCACAACCAGTTTCTTGCTTCTATGCAAAGAGTTTAAAATAGTTCTTAGTCTTTCCTGTTGCTGTATTTGCTCAGGTCGTTAGCTATCTTATAGTTAGGTACCACTTACCACAAGCGTCATGCTAAAGGCCCCTTCTAACTTCTTTCTAGGAATAAGCTACAAATTTCTTGAGATTTTCCTCTTATTTCACAGATTTTCTGACAAAAGTTAAAGTCTCCTCTATCATGAATTTGGTGCAATGTAGTGCAGAGGAACCATGTTTCCATTTGGTACTGATTAGAATCTATGTGACTTAGTTTAAAGTTATTTGCCCTGCAGTTGATGAGAAATTGATTTTCCTTGCCCTACTTCACATTTGGCTTGCATTACCTCCTACTCCATTATTTTCTTGTAACGAAATGCTTACTTTAAATTTTCTTTGGTTAATACAGATGGAAGAGACTGCATGTTGAACACGGCTAATTTGAGGATGTTTATAGTATATGTACTTTGTGTGGGGGTGCACTTTAAATTGACTGGGCTAATGAAGCCCATTTAAACTTCACTAAATTACTTTTAATTAAACCTGACTCCTTCTGTCACATTTTATCTTTGACCTTTGTGCAGTATGTTACAATAGGCCTAGGTCTATATTATTTACTCTTCCTTTACAGAGTGGAAATGCTTATTCCCTGTACAAGTAATTTCATGTGGCCTAGGAAATGAAAATCAGAATGGCAACTCATGTACTATGCACACAGTCTTGTTACTACCTCAAACACGTTTTGTTTAATGATAGCAATATATGTAACATGAGAAGTATAATAATAATACAGTTTTCTGATATTTTTCACTTCTAGATTTTACTTTTGTAACTTTACATTTAAACTTTAACTGTAATTTTAGATTTAAACTTGTTTGTTTAGTGATAAAATTGCAGTGCCTTTATTCTCCCCAAGCCACAAGAGAAGATTTAGATACCCATAGCATAGTTAAAGAATATCACCTTGAAATAGGCTATGTATTGAGTGTACTAATGTATGCAACAGCCGTTAAGTACTGTGGCTTCAAAGTTTTCTCTGTTAAGAGTTCAAACGAACAGTGATAAGAAATGCAATAGTTCAGAAGGTTTGCCCTTTTCTAAGTTGCAATCTAGAGTTTTAATTCCTCCCTGTTTCTGGCCATGAACACCAAATACCTGAGCTCAATTTCATGTTTAATCTACCAGGTGACCCCTGAGAAAATGTATTTCATAAATGTATGCTGCCTGGAAGATATCCATAACACTTTTTGCTGATTTCAGTTATAACCCTATTTTTTTTGCAGCACCTAAGAAACTTTCTGCTAATTACATGGAAATAGAGTTCTTGGTCCTGCAATAGAGCTTTCAATGCTTTTATTGATGTTGTGATTTATGATTGCATTTACAATCTGTGTCTTGAAAAAATCGTCTTTTCTGAATAAATTAGGGAGAACCTCTGATTCAGATAATCAATTTTCAGAAGGATATGATAATACACAAAACATGATGGCACAGATGAGGAAGATTTTGGAGAGACAGAAAAATGTAATTCCAGGCATTATGAAATGTATTGATTCAAAAACACAGCCTCAATTTTTGCTAACAATCCCAGTATGAGTAATGCCATAGAAGCCCTGAGTTCTAAGACTAAGAGCAGTCATCCTAAATTACTAAGAAAACTAGTAATAGAAAAAATCCAACATATTAGTCACTTGCTTGGTACAGCAAGAGAGGTATTCCAAAAAGCTAAATTCCCCTATTTTTATTATACTGTCTTGATAGTCCAGAGAAGGCTTCCCTGAGGAGAGGTTCAGAATGACTGAGATAGGTTTCTGCTTTGAATTGCCTGTGAAGAGAGACTATTTTTCTCCTTTATCTGCACAGGATGCTGACAGGGTTTTAGGAGTGTGCTTTAATAGTCTCCGTCATGGTTTTGGTACAAAATGTAGTAGTGTAATAATGATGTTTAATTGGACATTGGATTTGGAAGATTAAAAAGTAGGAATGATTCCTGTGCAGGAAAATTTGAGTTATTTAGTCCAAGTAATAGAAATGAGGACAAGAGGACAAATCTAATGCCCCATACTACAGACACATACTTAGAATCAAATCGTAAGAATTTCGTTTGTAAATGCTGAGATCATCAGCTGCACGTGACAAAAGGATAAATGTCCAAGTGTTTAGTCAAAGAAAAGTTGCCTATGAGCCATACATAATCTGGCTATGAAAAACACTGATGCAAATATAACTGTAGAATGTATATTACATACTGCCAAGGAAGTAAATATTAATATTGGGATATAGGCCAATGTGAGACTTATTCTGACCAACTATACTCAAAAGGTGCATTCCCATAGTCTAAGACACTAGAAAAAGTCTCTTAGAATGGCCAAGGTTACTGGGAACATGACTTTGAAAAGGACAAAAAAACAGGTTGAGACATAATAAGATCACTGTCTATGAGATCAAATTTTGGTGCTGAACCATGGGAAAATAGGTATTTGAGCTGAGAAAAAGTATTGTGAGAAGAAGAAATGTGAATAAAAGAACAGTGAATTATCATGAGTTAAACATCCAAAGAAAGTTTCCAAGCCTTTAATGACCAGAATTCGAGGCAGCTTTCATTATGAGTGAGGAGCAGTTAAAACAAGTGTGATAGACTTCAAGATTATATTAGCTAAGATCATGAAGGCTGTTGTAGGCTGTGATTCTCAAGAAAGCAAAAGAATGTATGCAGCATGACATGAAACACTTTTCAGCAAACAAACTTGAAATATATAAAGGTTTGGGAAGTTGATAAATGACTTAACCTGTATATTTACCACCTACTTCTTCTTCCAAAAATCTTAACAGCTCAAGTGCTAAGAAAGTAAGTTTCTAAGAGAATCTGTTTATCTTAAAGTCTTGGAACAAGCTGTTCACACGTTAGATTCCATGGACTTTCAAAAAGCTCTCAATTAAATTTTAAATTTTCCTTAACCACCTTGAAACAAGTGTCTTCCTCTGACCGATCATCTTTTCCTTTAACCACAGAATCATCAAAGTTGGAAGAGAACTTCAAGATCATCTAGTCCAACAGTCAACCCAGCACCATCATAATTATCCCTAAACCAAGTGCCACATCCAGATGCTTGCCTGGGCAGTTTATTCCAATGCCTTTCCACTCTTTCACGGATGACTTTTTTTTCCTAATATCTAATCTGAACAACTCCTAGCAAGGGAAAGTGTCTGATAAAGACCTATCTTTACTGATACAGAAGATTATGTCCTTTTCTATTTGCTGCATTTTTGAAATACTGGCATTATATTGACTTTTCTTTGCAATAAAACAGAATAAATCACATTTTTATTTAATTTCACTTTAGAATTGAGCTGTTCTTCACAACACAATTTTATTTTAAATGAATGTTCCTTTGTCTTACTATATATTTTATTACCTGTTTCATTAATTTAAACATAGTGATATCATAATATTTGGGTTGGTTTTGGTTTTATAAGCAGGAATGTATAAGCAAGAATGGGCCACAGACAGTTTTGAGCTTCATGCAGACAACATATAAGAAAATCTTTCCATTGTAATTCATTAATTTCCCTTAGTTCAGAATCTTTGTACAGAGATCATGCTTGTTTGGGCCCTAAGAAAATGTTCTTGAAAAGGAATGCATAGATCATCCATTTCCCAGGCCTCATGTTGTGTTCATAAAGCACAACAGATATGGAAGCAACAGTGTTCAAGGAAGGCACTGTCTTTTAGACTTATCCACTAGTATTGAACTCAGAATAAACTTCTTGATGCAATACAGACTGAAATCTCATCATCTAGGCTGCAGAGATTCCTCCTTTTTTGCTAATATTTTTTAACAGCAGCTTCTTTAACAATCCTCCTAGTTATTCAGTCACAACAATCTGTGAATCCTCTAATCTTCTTCACAGTAGTCTCTAAGGAGAAGTCTTTCTCAATGCTGAACACATGGAACCCTCACTGAGGTACCAGATTAAAATATGAATAAGATTTTATTTTAATTAAAAATTATGCAGTAGGAACTATAAAGGTAGTAGAAAGAAAGCAGTAGGAGTGTTTAAATTATCAATTAGCTATGAAAAAAATCACCTCTTCTTAAGGTAATTGGTGATATACAATTTTTTAATTGCACTATTTACTATTATGTGAGAAATAAGGACAGAATAATTTCTAATACTAATTGCTTTAGAACAAAGGTATAATAGTCTAAGGAAGTAATTCTAATTTATTTCCTTATCTGGTGCTGTTGTGTCATTGGGGCTTTCTTATCTGTAAATAATTAAATCTGTCTGGGGCATCTGCCGTTTATCAGAAATTTTTAACATTTTAACATTTAAACATTTAAATACAAACACATATCTTATTTACATAAGCCTTTAATTTATGGTTATGTAAAATAATTTAATCAGCGTGTGATACAGTGCTGTACAGAGTTCATGAGCACAGCACAAACAGTTCCTATTTTCTATCTTTCAGTTTTTCTTAATGCAGGGAATTAAAAACTAAAATAAAAATGCCATAAAATTTCCCATTGTGAATGTTTTCAAAGGTAGGAAAAAAGTCTCAAATTTGAAAAACTTAATGTCCAGTAGATGCTTTCATTTGTCATGTGTTTTCATAGAGTCCCAAAATAATCATACAGCCATAAGGCTGTAGAGAAGTTTGAGATATTCCTGTCCTCACTGCTCAAAGCAGGATGAGGTACACCTCAAAGATTCTTATCCAACCTTTTCTTAAATATGTCTAGTCATGGCTATTCCATAATTTTCCTAAAGAATTTATTTCTGTGCTTCACTAGCTTTATTTTACAATTTCTTTTTCCTCAATGTAATCTCTTTTGGTACAATTTGTCCTATGCATTTTGAACATGGGACAAAATTTATGGTCCCTTCTCTTTTAACTCACTTTTTGTCCGTCTGCACATTTTAATTTTTTCACTTTTTTTTTTCCCCAAATGAAAGGGATTTGGTACAAGGGTAATAATTGTATGATGACTGAGAATGTCAGTTAATTCTATAATTCACTGTGTGTTCCCAAACTTCATGCCATGGGCCATTGTTGCCTATGCTAATTTTATAAAATTACCTTAGTGTGACCATCTTGCAAATCTATCTTCATTAGGGTAAACTGTTGTACAGCAACCTGTGTAGGAGCTGACTACACGTATCTTTCCCAGGATCACAAAGAAACTCTGAGAGAAAGAACCTATTCCTCTGAGATGACTTCCAATTACTGCTATTTAAGACCATCCTTTCCCCTTCTGTAGGACTCTGACACATTCCTCTCCAAATGCAGCAGCAGAATAGGTTTGTTCCCTGCAGACCCTGCTCATCACACTTCTCCTCCTGAGTATCATTTCCCAGGGTACTGAATAAAACTGGGCTGCCAGATGCATTTGACTTCTCATCTCACCCTCATATCTCCACCTGTCACTGTTTCCTCTGTTCCTCTCTTGGGCTGTACAACATGGGATGTTTTCATCCTAAATTGCTAAGATTTGGAAAAGGAGTAAATAACTGGAGACAGGGTGTTTTAATAAAATATGTTGGACAAGATTAAACATAGGCATGAAGACTTACACTTGTCAAGAAGTAATAATCAGTTTTCTTTTACTAAATGATAAGCATTATGTCTTAGATTTATATGCCTCTTAGATTTATCAAAAAGGCCCTGATATATTTGCAAATATTTGGTACAAATGTGATTTAAATACAAATGCAATTTAAATATAAATGTTTTATATTACACATAATAGTGTACCTGTCACAATGCTCATTGCTTTGCTTTTTTTTCTCCAAAAATGACTCAACATATAATAGCAGAGATAGTATTTTGAATAAATTATAATTTCTCCCTTTACAAAAAAGTTTCTTCTTGCTTTAAAAATTATTAAGTGAATGGAGGATTGACACAAAATGCACAGAAATTGCCTTTAATCAAAGAAATCAATCAACAGCAAATTATGACAGACTATACCCTTACTTTGTTACATAAAAAACCCAATTTCTTCCATTGATACAGTTATTAAAAATAGGTATGAATATTATGAGTATATGATTTGAAACAATGAAAGGGTAAAAACCCCCTGCATTTCAGTCTGTATAATGACATTCCTATCCTTTCCTCGCTTCATTTATTCTTCAACGAAGAACTTCTGAATCCACTACTTTTTAATTTCAGGCTACCTACTTGATTGCCATTCAGAGTGAGTGAAATTAAATAGAGAGGGTAACTGCATCCTGCAGATCGGATAGAATTTAAAGGCTCTGGGAAAATACATTTCAGCAAAGATTACAGCAAATTTAATCCATTTTGGTACAGACAGCACACCATCACCTTTCTATTTAATTTGCAGGTTCTCAATGTAGTCATTTCAGAAACTCAAGTCCAAGAAGTAGAAGTGAAAGGCTCTGAAAAAAAAAGGCCCAAGCAGAGGAAATCAAAGTGCTAAGAAAAGTATTTTTATTTTTTAACACATTAATGTCTTTTCAGTCAGGCTTAATAAATATACTAGATGCATTCCATCTGTTTATGATTTCCAAGTACTGCAGTGATTAGCCGGAAACAACTAAGGAAATGTATTAGCCTCTCCATAAAATGTACTTGGAACTGTGTTTAAACTGGGATTTTTCATAAGGCCCAGCATTGGCCTTATTTTACTTCCTCTAAATTTGATTGGAGTTTATTGCCATGAGTGTCATTTTTGGACATCCCTGGTGTTCCTACAGTAATCAAGGATATCTAGAGACTCTGCAGAGGGTTGATACTGGGTCTGTTTCACTAATGTGCTGAGGTTTTGTGCTTGTGATAGGACATAGTTTCTCTAAGGTGCATCTACTTGGTGAATTGATGTGTTGTAACTAGTGGATGGCAAGCACTAATAAGCACAGTAATTTTCTTGTTCGAGGTTATTTAGGTAAATGAAGTGCATTACTCACTAAGAACATGCTACCAGCAGGAGCTCTCTTTATTAACCTGGCTATGCACCACATAGCAAATTGCCTCTTAATCTTTGTTTTGTTTTCTTTTCTTGCTATTAGCCAAATTAAAGAGGGAAAAAAATCTTCTTTATAGAAGGACTGGTAGAGTCTATTAAGTAATAGGATGTGGCTATGAGAAAGGCAAACCACAAGCATGAAGTTCAGTTTGCCTGAACCATCCATGGTAATATGGAAGCTTGCAGTACTGGAGTTCCTTTTTTTAGAAAATGTTGAAAGCTGTGTTTCTGCATTTGAAAAAAACAAAAACAGATGAGTATGCTTTCTGGGTGGGAATGATATTTTTTAAATAAATTTATTATTTTATTAAAATGTATTTAATGCATTTTATATTTTATTTTTATATTTTGTTTGTAATAGCTAGATTCTGGAGGTGGCATATCAGATATAATGTTTTGCTCCTCTCTAAATATAATTGAGAATGTGTAAGATTTTGAGATGCAATCTAAAAGCATAGCTACCTACTGCATTTTTTTTCCTTTCTGTGGTCTTGACTATTTAGCCTCCAAATATGGATTATTATTTTATGCAGTATTTTGCACGGCAGGGTTCGTGATCTTTGACTGGGGTTTCAGTGTACTGCCTTAGTATAAATAGTACATTGTAATCTCTTTGGTAATCTGGGAAGATGAAATACTCTTACAAATTCAACAGGGCTTAAAGGCTTTTAAAAGATACAGAGGAGAGAAGAGGTCACTGAAGCTCTTTGTGTCCCTCCATTTCCTCTGATCTCTACTCTCAGATGCTTTGTTTACCTTCTTCCATACTCTATCTTTTCCAGGACTTGATGCAACTTTGTCTCATATCTTGAAGCTTTGTGCTACTTCCTTGTTAATAAGGCTCCCTTGTCTTCTAGTGGAGTGCAAATGAGGTGCTGAGTGTTCTTCTGTTCCCTTATTTCTTGCTGTGAAGAGACAGGGTAGTCTTAGCCCACCCTTCCAGAGGTTATTATTGCTCAGCAGTTAGCTATTAATGAAAATTACCTCTTGCTCTGTTACATTATCAATAAAGATAGAGAGGAGAAAAAAATATATTGGCAGACAGAGGCAATTTGTATGCAATTCTATCCAAGCCATTAGGAAACAGATATTAAATGTTTCAGTCACTAGCCAGTAATTCAGTGCTTGGTACGTTATGCATTCTTGTGAATTTCTTCTTTCAGACGTAGTGTTCAGGTGGGGCTGAGACCAGTGCTGTGTCTGTCTACTCTTTATCAATGTCCATCACCATGTACTGGAGTATGAGGATGTGCTGAGAGGGAAAGGCAGATTGGTGGTGTGGTTTTTTTTTTTTGTTTGTTTGTTTGTTTGGTTTTTGGTTTTTGGTTTTTGGTTTTTCATGGACAAAAAAATTCTATGGGAATGTTTTGGAGGAAATACAGTGTTTGTCAAAATTGTCTTTCACTTAGCAAACAAAAAAAATTGGTTTTTTTAGAGGAAATTAAAAAATTAAAAGATGTGCTGCTCCAAACAGTAAAATTGCCTTCCTTCCCTCTTCCTTATTCTATATATCTGAGACTGCACAGATGCATTTTAAAAAATTAAATGTCACAGTAACAGCAGATAAGGTGAAAACTTTTCTATTAACATTTCCATGAAAGTTGATGAGCTCTGGATGCATACGATTTGTGAAAAAATTATATATCCATGAACCTTATTTCATTATGTATATTACTCAGGCATATGGGCATACTGGTGATTTCTTGCAAATCAGGTGACTTTTGATTAAACTTTGACTTGAAAGATAATTAGCATAAGAAAATAGTCTACCTAAATTAATTGCCCTGGAACTCCCAGCAGGACTTCCACCCACACTCTATGCCCATGGATCTTTGTTGCCCACTTCAGGACAGGCCTTGGTCGCTGTCTGAGTTATGTTTAGGTGTGTCTACCTCCAATGCTGTCTCTGGTCCTGTCTCCTAGACAGACTTTGGACCTCTCTTGTAGCCTTGTCTCCTGCCCTGTCTCTGACCCTGTCTTTTTTGCTCCTAACTGGACTCCCTGGAGAGACTCTAAACCTGGTCCACCACTTGGCCTTGCTGTGGATCCAGTTGCTAGGATCCATTGCTTGCTGTGTCACACCCTGTGGGCCTGAACCTTGTTGTTAAGGGGTTATCTTGGCTTGTGCTGGGGTTATCTTGGCTCCCATCTCCTCTTCTCTCAGCGAGCCCTTACAGCAACCTGAAATATATCTGGGCAAAGTCTGAAATTCCAGTTAAGAAAATTCTACCAGTGATTTTGCCAATCATGATTTCCATAACAATTAAATAGAATCATAGAATTGTTTGATTTCCAATAGACCTTTAAAGATAATCTAGTCCATCCGATCTGCTTTGAACAGGGACATTGTCCACTGGATCAAGTTGCTCAGAGTCATGTCCAACCTGACCTCGAACAACTTCCAACAACAGGCCATCCACAACTTCTCTGACAAACCAGTGTCTTACCACTCATCACAAAAAATTTCATCCTCATATCTAGTCTAAATCTGCCCTCTTTAAAATCACTACCCCTGTAGAATTGCAAGAACAATCACAATTCTCTCAGCCTTTCCTCCTAGGAGAGGTGCTCCACCTCTCTGATTATTTTTGTGGCTCTCTCTAGACCAGGGCATTGTCTTTCCTGTACTGAGGACTCCAGAGCTGGATGCAGCAGTTCTGGTGGAATCTCAGCAGGCTGGAGTGGACAAGGGTGAATCACCTCCCTCGACATGCTGGCCACACTTTTTTTGATGCAGCCTGGGATACAGTTGGCTCTCTGAGTTCTGAGCACACATTGCCATCCCATGGCTAATTCTTCATTCACCAGTATATCTCCAAGTCCTTCTCTGCAGGTCTGCTCTCAATCTGTTCATCATGCAGGCTGTATGGATAGTGGTGATTAGTGTGACCCATGTGCAGAACATTGCACTTTGTGAGCTCCATGAGGTTTGTGTAGGCCCACCTCTCAAGCCTGTCAAGGTCCCTCTGGATGGCACCCATTCCCTCTAGTTTGTAGNTCGCAATAAACATAAATTTTCTAACTTTAAACTGTTAGAGAGTTTTTGTCCGTCTCAGTTGGATATTGGTACTAGGTCAATATCCACATTTCTTTAATAAATCAGCTGCGCCACATAGTTTGGTGTTGCCCAAGGGCTGACACTTGTTACTAATCTCTATTTGAGCAGTATCCAAATATGGATTAAACAGTAACAGAGAAAACTCCTGGACAATTGGACTCTTAGTTGACTATCCTGGCTGTCCTAACAGTCCTTGAAATGGCTTTGACTAATAAAACTAGCACTTTCTAAATAACTCCCAGGTATGAAAATACCTAGAAACTAGTATTGTAAAATGCAGGTGAACCCAGGATGGGAAGAAATTATGATGTCTGACTCTAGTTCAGAAGGCTGAATGATTTCTTTATTATAACTATATGGTAATAGATTAATATACTTTTTAAAGGAGATACTAAAACTACATACTTACTTTTCTAGCTACCATATCTAACTCTAACAAGCTTGTGACCTCCTCTCTGAGAGTCCAGACACACCTGGCGCTCATTGGCCATCAGTCCCAAACAATCCTCACCAGAATCTAATCACACAATCACCCCAGGTAAACAATTCTCTAAACACGTTCTACATGGGAGAAAACGTGGAGCAGAAATAGAAATTGTTTTCTTTTTCTTCTCTCTGTGCTCCTCTATGAAAAATTCCTCAGAGGAAGAAAATGTGCCTGCCACAAACTAGCAATGAACAAACTCTTCAGGAGGCATATTTTGTTGTTCTAGTTGGCCTCAGTGCTAGACAGTCGTTTGAGCATGTTTCATTTACTACTACTTTTGTAGATCACATTTGACTCAAATTCTCAGCTTTTCTTACATGATAAAGGCAGCTGATTTCCCTGAAAATATTCTAGTGAGCAAATTTGAACACATAGGCTCAATAAGGCAGTAACCTTTATCAGGAATGGTGTCTTATATAGACTTCCATGAACCTTAAGAAGCAATGAATTAAATTCTCTCAAATGCACATTTTAAAAATCATTCTCCCTTCAGCTCTGACAGTCATACAACAGATCTGGTTAGTTTAGGTTCATGACAGTGCAATGACACCAGTGTCATGACTTCCAGACTCTACTGCAGAATTTAGTGAGTAACTGTTTTGGCAGTAGACTTTACCAAATATTTACTGTATTTTTTGAAGCTGTTGCTCAGATTAGAATGACTAGGTATATCTGGATAGACATGTGACACTGAGTCAGAACACCTCTGAGAAAGCAATGTTTAATGTAAATATTTTTAATTTTCATTTAACAGACAGATTTTGTTTCTACTAATAAGAAACATACCCTTTTGTTTCATAAGCACATAATTATGTTAACCATGGTTACAAGATTTACCAGTGGAACTGTAAGCATTGAATAATATATTGTATGATGACAGAAAAAGGAGATCCTTATCTAGGTTTTCATTTTTGACCTACCGATTCACATTGAAGTGACTAAGTTATAAATAACTTTTCCATTCTTTCTAGTCAGAGTTATTTTTAATTGCATCTATTATTTTATAGAGGCATGTGCAGTAGCATTTTGCTTGATTATTTCCAGACACTAAGTCTGTCTTAGTAAAGGCAAGGAAGTAGGTAGTTAATTTATCACCTCTATAAATTAACTCCATGTCAGGGAAAGATTTTAGTTTGTGTCACTAGGATAATCAAAATAATAGAAGGCAAAAACAAGCAGGAGGAGTTTCTACCTGGTTCTGTATTGAGTGTATCAGTTTTTCTCCACTCAAAATGATCTCAAAAGGCAGAAAATTCATGATGCATAGCAATAGGCCATGTGAGAGTAAGGACTTGGAGCTGTCTGACTAGATAACAGCTTTGAATAAAAGGATCTGGGGGTCCTGGAGACAACAAATTGAACATGAATCCACACTGTGTTCTAGCAAGTAATGAGGGCTAGCTACCCATTCTGATTCAGAAAGAGCACCAGAGGTGCACAGCAAGAGTATGAGAGAGAAAAGAAGCAAGTTAAAGCAAAGGAAAATTTAATTCCATTTAATTTTCATAATAAGGGTGGTCAAAGGGTGGATCAGATTCCCCAGAGAAACTCTGGAAATTCCATTCTTGATGATATAGATTCACAATTATGCTGAAAAAATTTTGAGTGCCTTGATCTAATGTGGGAGTTGGGTCTAACCTCTAAATATTTTCAGCAGGAGTTTGGACCTCATGCCTTCTGGAGAAGCCTTCCAACCTGAGCTGTTCTATCAAGACCTTTATTTTCCATACTGACACAGAGAGTGTCATCAAGTGCACACTCTGCCAGTTTGCAGATGACACCAAGCTGAATGGTGTCATTTGCAGGCCTAAAGGAGAGCCAAACATATGATCAGAAGTTTGGGGCAGTTCTCCTATGAGGAAAGCTGAGAGAGTTGAGGTTTTTCAGCCTGGGGAAGAGAAGGCTTCAGGGAGACCTTATTGGTAGCCTTTTAGTATTTGAAGTAGGCCTGTAAGAAAGATGTGGGCAAACATTTTAGCAGGGGTTGTGACATTAAAAGATTTAACATTTTTAAACATAGAGAGGGCAGATTTAGATTAGCTATAAAGAAGAAATTTTTTACAGTGTGACTGGTGACACTGGCACCTGTTAGGCAGAGAGGTGGTGGATACCCCATCGCTGGAAACATTCAAGGTCAGCTGGGATGGGGCTTTGAGCAACCTGATCCACTTATAGCTGTCCCTGCTCATTACATAGGGGTGGGTCTTGATGACCTTTAAAAGTCCCTACCAACCCAAAGAATTCTATGATTCCATGAATCTATGAATCTCTGCTTCTGAAATGACTATAAACTATTCAAAGCTTATTGTTTTCTAGACTTCATATTTATTTTTATTTTTGCAAAACAGCCACCTCAGCTTTTTACAAAGGTTGAATGACCCTAGATTCTCCCCTGAAGGAATACTACTGTTTCATTTATTTGTTTATTCTCAGCAAGAGATAGTACTAATCTTCTGATTGTGGAGACTAATGCTGATTTAATGTTATAGCTCAGGGAAAAAAATGTGCAGGGTAAAAAGTTTCAAGTTGAAATGATGTGACTAACATTCTAGGTATTCATTCTAGGGCAGAATTCTGGGACTTTCTTCCTGGCTAAGATATAGTAATAATTAAGCAGCAGCACTGCTAAAATTTGCATATAACCGTAGTTGAGCAAATCCTTTTCCTCATTCCTGCAATTTAGGATTTTGTACAAAACAAACTAACAAAAGCACATAATAAATGAATGCCTCATATATATGCTACCTTGAAATTGAAATAAAGCTCTTCAGATCCTTACAGGAGGGACTTTTAAAGAATGGATATATGGCACACAGAAATGTTAAGTCAGGATGTCTGGTAGAATCTTCAAATTTTTTAATTGAATTTACTCACTTAGCATCTTCTTTCCCATCTTTGAGTTCATGCTCTTCCTGTTGAGTTGTCTTAGCTGGTTCAGTTGAGTTTTCAGGTTTTGAAGACTCAGGTGCTTTTGCTGATTCTGTATCTAGAAAAAAGGTTTTAATTTTTGAAAATGAATTTTTAAATAATTATAATAATACTTTTGAAGGAATCACGGTCTGTCTGACAGTATTTCTGCACTAGATAGCACTAAAAGACACAACTTCTGGGACCTGACCTCTGAACAATTTCCTGCATAACTCTGTTTCAGTGCCAACTGTACACAGCATGTTTATGATAAGTTCACGTTTTAGAATATGTAATTTACTTGTGGTTTTTAAACAGATTCATCAGTAGCCAGCTCAACAATGGTCAATTCAGAGGTCTTCTCTATTTATGAGGGACAAGAAGGGATGCAGCAAGGTAGAGGATAGATAGATCTGTCCAGAAATGCCTTGTGAAATACAGGAAGAAAAGTGAAGAGTAGCTAATTTTCTTATGAATAGAAATGTTAATAAAATTAAAAGTTATTAAAAGTAATTAAAAGTTAATAAAATTAGCTATGGTTCAATGTTTGTACTGCATCAAAGATGTTGCTTCAGCTGCCATGACAGTACTGTTCATTGCTGAGTAAATTATGATTGAAATATATCATTAAGGATGTGAGTATGTTGTACTTTGTCTTGTCTATTTCTTAATTTCTGTTACTAGTAACTTATTCAAAGTCATCTAAGTAGGAAGTCCATAGAGTTTGAAGCAAATGGCATGGTCTCTTGCCATTTAAGTGGCTTTAAGTGATGCTTTCTTATAATTAGTCCCATATCTTTTTTTAAACTTTCATGTTGAAAATTAATTTGATAGCTGTCATCAGTCTGACACTTTGCATAATGGAGGAACAAGCTCAGCCTTCACAAATACTTTAAACAATATGACGATAGAGGAAAAACTTGGCAGCAAAACATGGCAAAAAATAAATCAGGAACCTATTGTATGTGCTGTATTTTAAGTTTGAGACAGCGCAAAGAAAATCAAACTTTGAATATTTTACATGGATAGTGTAAAGTTACTTTTCTGATAGTTAAACTCCATATTTAGAGTGTTGTTCCTTTAAAAGAAGTAAAAAATTCCACCACTTGTTGCAGCTTCTGTTCCCTTTTGAATTCATGGTTCGTAGTATCCCAGATCTCCCTGTTACTTGACTCCAGAATCCAAAAAGCCAAGTACTCAATCTAGAGTGACGGCAAAGCTAATCTCATTTCTGTAATCACTTCTGTAAACATTTCTGCAATCACCTCACTTTGGGAATTTTCTTTGCTGTAGTAGTCACTCCTAGATGTATCTATACTAGCATAGGATACAATCTGGTATGAACAATTAGAGCAGTGAAATGGTGCTGAAAGCATGACATTGAATTTATATCTGTCAGACATAAATATCTGGCATATCTGACAGATAAATTTCCAGTGAGGTGTATTGTGATCCACTGAAATTAGTGACAATCAGCAGCTTGAGTAAAGTAGTTTGACTCATGGAGTTATTCTTCTGGTTTGGTTTCATTCTAAAGGAATCCAGTTATGAGTTCCTAAAGGGTTTTGGGGGTTTTTTGGAAAAAAAAAAAAA
>VXBC01008929.1:636664-686333 GCA_013399945.1 Ploceus nigricollis | reverse complement strand
AAAAAAAAAAAAAAAAGAGGAAATCCAGGGACAGTCAAGAGGGTTTTGTTAGAAGGGCATTCTTCACTGAAACAAAATGCCAGTGTAGTTACACTGTTTAGTGTAACAGGCTCCTGAATAAGACAATCCATCTTTGGAATGACAACATGTATGAGAAGCAAAAAGCACAAAGTAAAAAAGATATGGTGCTTTCACATAAACATTCCCGTGCAGAGGATAATAACTTCTAAGCTTGATGATAGATATTCCCAAGGTATTCAGGCTGATATCTGAACCAACACTGCCCATTAAATGCTGATTGCATTCAGACTGAAGGAAAACCTTGCAATCCCATGAATATTCTAAATTTTCACATACAAGGATTCATAAATTTCTAGCAGGGTTTATTTGTATTAATATTAGGGCCTAGCACCACTACTAGCTGTGTGTCAAATTTGAGTTTTTTCTTTCTGTGTGAAATTGAGAGGGCTGTCTGCATAGTCACATTTAAAAAAAAAAAGAAACTCTTTGCTCTTCACTGCTCGATCTAGCTCATAGTCTTCTATCTCTAGTGAAACCAGTCCCAAAGGAATGCCCTTAAGAACAGTGTGGTAGTCATTTTAGGGAAAATTTAGACTACAACTGTTGGTTTCCAAAATAAATAGTGATCCATCAGGTAGGTGGCAGGCTCACAGGACAGCTTTGCATAACTTTGGTCATGGTGGTGAAATCATGAGTGAGAAAAAAGGCAAAACCATGCCAAGGCACCAACAAATAGTGGAATTTTCAAAACATACAGATCCATGCTAACTCAACAAAATAATGGGTTTGAATTTTTCTGAATTATTTATATTCCCATTGTACTGGCATATAGGTGAAAGTTCCCAATGCATTGTAGTGGGAGTTGAGGAATGAAGCCAGCTGGTGTCTACACATTCTAGATATTTGGCCTTCCAGTAAGTATAATGTGTTTTAAAAGTCTGTTGGGATAAATGTTTCTGGTTCTGTTTTAAGATGAAAGGGGAAAGTGACAGTTGTGGAAGTATAATTTTGTGGGAAAAACACTGCTTAATGGAATCCTTCCAAATAAATCTGATTAAATTTTTAAGCCCACTGAAAACTTATCATACCAGTGATCTACCTAGGACCCCAAATAGCAAAGAACAAGATGCAATTTTTAAAACCTATCTGTTTACTTCTCTTTGATAAGTTTTTAGATATTAAGATAAGGACAAATGTCAGAAGCTGGATAGTAGCAGTCTGAGTACAGAACAGAAAAAGTACTTTTGCTTTGCTATAGTTCAGGAAGGGAAGAATTTATTTCCTAGAATTCCCAGCCAGCTCCACTGCCTTGCACTAGCAGTCTGACTAGTATCACATCTATGCTTCCTCTCCTGTCTCTACTGGTTGGATATACATAAAAGTAGAACTTGTCATGGCTAGCAGTTACTAATATAAAAAGCAAAGAGTTTCCTGGGCTTCTTCTTTTGTCTGTTCAAATAGACAAAAGACTAACATTTTAGTTCAACTTAATCATCAACTGACATAATCTTATTTAATTTTGAATCCACAATATATTGTTTTATAGGGTAATTCACAAAACATTGACTCACTTTTATCTTCTTTTTCTTCTGTGGAAGCGATATTTCCATCAGAACACCCATGCATAATGTGTATTTTATATTAATTAAATATATATGGTCAAATACTTCCTCTTACTGTTAACTTCTTAGTGACTTTTACAAAAATGTAGTCATTTTAAAATACATGATGCTTAAAAACTACTTAAAAACTGCTTAAAAACTACTATATGATTGCACAATCATAGTATAGTACTAATTATAGTTAATTGAGTTGCTATTATATGTATGTAATACAGTTGTAAATGTCACCACTCATTTCTGATGTTTATTACCAGGATTAGTGTAAGCAGTGTTGATTTAAAGAACGTTTAATGTTCTTTTTTGTTCCTTCAGTAATGAAAAATAATCCTGCAAATCTGATTGGCCTGAACTATCTTGACCTGTTTTCCAATACTTGGCAGAAACACAGAAGAGAATTAGTCATGGTAGACAAAAAGACAAAGATAAAGGAATACTTTATGTTTCTTCTGTTGAATATATATTTGATGGTTACTTGGAAACTTTGTGCAGCTTGATGTTTGTGCTCTGTGATGTTTTCAGCTGGGGTAGAGTTAATTTTCTTCACAGTGGCTGATGCTAGGACTGTG
Organism: Ploceus nigricollis; assembly: GCA_013399945.1. Lineage (NCBI taxonomy): Eukaryota > Metazoa > Chordata > Aves > Passeriformes > Ploceidae > Ploceus > Ploceus nigricollis. Next base: position 684,124 of record VXBC01008929.1, on the reverse strand, counting down.
TTTGGATTTGTGCTGAACAAAGGGCTGATAACACAGAGATGTTTTGTTATTGTTAGGCAGAGCTTGCACAGAGCCAAAGCCTTTTCTGCTGCTCACACTGCCACACTGGTGAGGATACAGGATGCATGGAAGCCTGGGAAAGACATAGATGGAACAGCTGACCCTAACTGACCAAAGAGATATTCCAGGCCATACGACACTTTGTATACTGACCATGCTCAGTATATAAAGTGGGGGAAAGAAGTAGGAAGGAAGATGGGAGTGATGGTATCTATCTTCCCAAGTAACTGTTGCACATGACTGGAACGCTGCTTTCCTGGAGATGGCTGAACACCTACCCATCAATGGGAAGTGAATTAATTCCTTGTTGTGCTTTGCTTGTGTGCATGGCTTTTGACTTCCCTAATAAACTGATAAAATATTTCAACCCACAAGTTTTCTAGCTTTTATCCTTCCAATTCTCTCCCTGATTCTGCTGGTCAGGGAGTTAGTGAGAGGCTATGTGGGGCTTGGTTGCTGGCTGGGGTTAAACTACAACATGCTTACATGATAAAATTAATTTAGTTAATATACAAACAATGGTGCCAATTTTAATGGTGCATGGAAACACTTGAGGGTAGACAGCATTGTTTGAAACAGGAAAAGGTGTATAAACACATGGGTAGAGTCCGCTAGTAGGAGGCGGAGTGACTAATGTTTGAGTAATCTGTTCTTTTTAGCAGAGACGTATTATATGCCTTAGAAACATAATTTTAAGCACTTAAAATCAGTGATTTTTTTTGGACATTTCCTCTTTTTGCAAAGTGTTAGACATTTCAAAATACATTAGAAGTCTCTAATTGGCTTTTAAGGGGTATTGCCTGCAAAGTAGCATAGAGAGCAAATTCTCTTGAATAGATGGAGTAAAGACTGACTTTGCATTTGGAACAACGGAATGGGAATAAGAGAACCAGAGTCTACAAACTCTGTGTGATATTTCTGACATAGTTAGTCATTTGCCTGATTGTCCTTGCCTCATAGCGCGTTCTTGAGCTATCCAAAACATCTAAAAATGGCTATAGGGTCATGAAGATGTCAAGAAAAAATAAAAACACAGGAAACCTATGGATGAAGGAGTGAAAAGACTTCAGCTCTGACATTACAAAATGCACATCTTTGTAATCTTCTTCTTCTGATATGAACAATTAGAGCAGTGAAATGGTGCTGCAAGTATTGCATTTCTTGAAGCAACGTTTCTTGAACAAATGCTATGTGCAGGGAAAAAAAGTTCAGAAATCAGCAGGGGTGAAATAAAAAATCAGTAAGTAGGTCCATCTTAACCCTCAAATTCAGTGGCTAACAAAAGTATTATTTAAGTTTGTTTTCTAGGAAAGAAAGATTGTATGAAGAAGTTGAGATTGTTTTCCCAACATTTAGACATGTCGCTCATGTGAAAAATGAAGATCTGAGAGGAGTTAAAAGGCTTCACATCAGCAGGAGCGATTAAAGCTGAATAAACATATTCAAGTCCTTGGTAATCTTTGAAAAAAAAAAATTATTTTTTATCTATTTTATGGGAATAATAGCTGCCTGTTCTCTGAGTGCCAGTGACGAGCATGAAGGATAAGGTGACAAGGAATAAGACTACTTCAAAATCTCTTTGGATTGGCAGGTTTAGTCTATTGGGCTGCAGCTTATAAAATCACATATTTCATTTGTATTTTTTTAAATAAAACCGACTTATTTAACTCTGGATTTCCTGGTGCTAAGGGACAGGTCCTGTCTTGCTGCTTAGGGGCAACTTAAGAGTCAAATTCATAACAGGCAAAACAGAGGTTTTTGCAAAATTTCACATTTAATTCAAATCACCCTTCTCAGAGTTTTAACTCAGTTGTAGTCCATGCAGAGTTAGTTGGTACCTAACTAACCACAATTACCTAAGGTTTTACAGCACAGGATTTTGGTACCCTCAATAAATACATCAGCTTTATTTCTATCTCGAGGAAGGGAGAGCAACCATATTCTGTATAACAGCTAGTGATCAAGACTCTCCTCTTGGCTCTGGGCCTTATTTATTTGCAATAGGGTCAAATACATGTTGGGAGGATTTTTCCCCCCTTTTTAAAAGATTCAATAATTGTAATATAAATATATACTGAAATAAAAGTCCTTCATTCTTCCTGCATGGTTACTATTTTGTTTAACTTCTAGGTTCATTCCATGCTCCATTCTAACTTCTCAGATTCCACAGGGTTTTGCATTATTTTCTGCGTGATGGCCCAGAGGCTAGGAAGGCTATGGAACTTCCTCCCACTCCTCTCTAGTCTAGGTTTTACACAGGTAGTTAGGCAAATCTACAGGAGTGGGAGAGATATGAGTTTGAACCCTTACTATGAAAGGGGCAAGGTATAACAGGTAGGCTAATATATAGAGGGGGCAGCTATCAACATCTTCTGCTTTTACTTGTTTTCTTAGTGGAAAAGTGACTGTTCCTGAAGTACCTGAACAGAAGAGGGAGTCTGGAGCGAATTGAAGTTCCTTTTGAGCACCCCTTCCTCTGCGGTGCTGCACTGCTTACTTGAGATACTTTCCAAAGCATCTAGGCTCTGAATATACTAAATATCACTGAACATTAACATGGTAATCTCCCAGAAGGGTAGTTCTGTCTACTTTATGATCTAGAAGCACAATTCCAGACTGTGTAGAAATACCTATGGTAGTTATCCTTCCACTTTCTCACTCAAGTCCTACCAAGGACAAAGCAATGTCAATACGCACTTTAGTAAAAGCTGAATAAATGTGACTGTGACTTTGGAAAACATCTTTGAGACACTTGTTGATTTAGTAGGAGACCAAAACCCAGAATAATGGAAACAGACTAGTTTCTAGTAAGGGAAAAATGTAAAGATGAGGACAGACTTCAGAGAAACACTAAAATGTAGTTGGAAACAATCAGACTGGAAGTATATGTCAGGAGGATGAAAGAAATTATAAAACAGAGAATGATAATGCAGTCACCAGCTAGCAGGTGGAGGCTGGATATGTCCTTCTAAAGAGCATAACCACCAACAGAGCTATTGAACAGCAGTGGGTAAAACAAGGGAAGCATTTGTATAGCCAGTCAATTATGGGAGGTGATAAATATGCAAAGAAATTATAGCAATTGGATTCAAGATCACGGAGAACCTGTAATTAGGTGAATCACACTTTGTTAAGTACACAAAAAAATGCAGGGAATAAATTTAAAAAATGAATCCATTATGGAACAAACTGACTAAGCACAGAGAATTAATTACAGAATGAAGTAATTATGCAGGCAATTAATCACAAAGCAAGTTAGTGATAGAGAGGGCAACTGAGGAGGCAGAGATAGGACAATGAGTAGCCAACAAAGAAGCCAAAAGTACCAGGTGTTCCTGACTGACCTAAGTGGCAAAGTTTTAATCAAACAGGCTCCAATGGTACCTCCTGCTGGATTCTCATGCATGCTGGAAATATTGTGCTGCTTTGTGAAGTACATAGAGAAAGGAAGAAGGTAATGGCTGGTTTTGGTGATGCAAAAAGAAGGGGGTGAAGATAGGCTCTATTCAGTCTGTTGATTTGTATTTAGCACTACGGAATTGCAAACTGATACTATGCTTAAGGGTTTTTCTGGTCTATTTTATTCTGATTATACAACAGAAAGTAACAAGAGACCTTGGAAAGGCTTTTCTCTAACACATTTGAAGTTCTCCATTTAGCTGATCTGCCTTAACCAATGTTGCTTGAGCTCTGGCTGTACTCCAAATTTGTACATACAGCAAAAAATGCTTTCTCTAGTCTCTCATCCTCTGCTTACCCACACAAATTCTCATTTTCTTCTTCCAGAAGATAACCACATAATTTTAGGTCTGACACAAAGTTCACAAAATTTCACAGAAGTTTATCTAGACCCTTCTGTGAACTGCTTTAGGCTAGCTTCGATTTTCTGTCCAGAGATAAAGAAGTTCCTTATTTGGCTCAGATGATAGGGACTTACATTCAGGGTGGTGAAAATCATAAGCTTCTCCTGAGGTGTGGTCCCTGTAAATTTTCTGGCTTGTATAGCTATTGTCTATCTAGCTCATTAATACTCTTAGTGTCTTGTTGCAGCTGTTTGAAAATGAGACTTGAAGTACCTTCCAAAAAATGGTAGATTTAAAAATACCCCCAAAACACATGGACCCTAACTCTATTATTATAATTTCCTGAAGTAACTAATGGTGTAGTTGCTACTATACCACGACTTATATTTTGGAAGGAAAAAAAAGTAGTTTATTATGCCAAAATATATCTTAATGAGTTATATTTATCTGTAAAATTAGATTAAGTTTTTTATGGAAACAAAAAGAATTTCTGATACTCCATTTTGTCATGGGATAGTGTCTGTGACTTAGTGTTGCTATAAAGACAATTTATTAGCCAATCAAATTTGTTTTTTGCCATTGCTGCTGCGGTTAATTCAGGTCAGAGTTTGGTCTCTAACATGGTCATGCTACAGCCATTATATAACAAGACAATTGCATTAAATTGACTTTGTTTAAAGTTTCATTATATGAGGAAACAAATTGTGACACTTCTATGATTACACAAACACAAGTCAGAATTCTGAAAATTTCCTCAGAATCTTTTTCCAGTTGCTTCATTCTTAGTTATTTTTTATCACAGAAAGCTGGAGATTCCTCAGTCTTTGCTTTGCTGCTTCAGTGAAATGAACATGAACTGCTCTCCTAAAGGAAAAGCATGAGGTGACAGGAAAACTGGACTCCATTCTTCTCCAGAAGGAGAGGATGGAAAAGGAGAGGGCTGCTCCACTCATGCTGTGAGGGAGGGAAGAGGGGATATGACCCAGCAGGAGTTGTTGATTCACCCATCTGGAGTCTCTATTTTGGTAGCAGGTGTAAGCAGTCTTTTAGGCTCTGGTATATCCAAAACAGGCTTGGCTACTGGAGACAGAGGAAGAGGGGGGCAGGATAGCCATGACCAGTGGCCTCTGTCTCCAGAAACTGGCTGCTTAGGCAAAAAATTACCTTGTTTTACTGCCCTGAGTTCTATGTTCCTGTGTACCGGTCCTGAATAGCTTCTGAATGGGGATGGCAAATATTTTTACCAGCATTGCCTTTTTTTTTTTCTTTTTTTTTTTTATTTTTTATTTTTTTTTAATATTTGTTTGTTTTTGTTTTTATTTTTGTTTTAGAGTTTGGAATGGATGTTCAGTGAAATATTTGAATGTCAGATAGTTTAAAGTCTGTCTTTTCTGGTACATGTGAGAAGAATGACTAAAAGAAACATTAATAATATGCTTTTTTTTTTCCTTAAGCCACTAAATACCTTTATTTTAAGATTTCTAAGGAGTCAAATTGCAGTAAGAGGAAATAGAGCTTCCTAGACTAGCTGATCAGAGGGGGCAAACTCCTGAAGGCATTGTGTGCTTGAAAACTTGTTGCCTTTTGTTATTGTTGGATACTCTTCCTGTATTTGTAACAAATCACTGGCCTAGGGTCAATGTCAATTCAGAGATCTTAATATCTTCCATGAATAAAAAATAAGAGTTCCTGCCAGAGCACTAGGAAGAACAACAGTTTCATTTACAATCCTATAGAGTATACATATATTATGTCCAGATAATCTTTGAAAACTCATAAATAGCTTATTACTGACCTTGTTTCTTTGGTATAGGCTCTGGTTTCTTATTGGCCTCTGCTTTCTGTGGTTCATTTGTTGTTTTATTTTCATCCTTAAAAAAATACACAAGATTAGAAACTGTAGATTCCCATTGGTGAGAATGATAAGGGTGGTTTGATGTTTGCAACATTTTTGTAGGAAATTGAGCCTAATTGAGTAAGCTGCCACACACTGACCACTGTTCCTGGGTGTTCTGTGTGTTTGATGGATTTGCCAAAGGACTTGTGATGGATGTTGAAATCAAACACTGATATCTTCACATCCTTGGTGCAAACCCAGCTGCTTAGAGTTCAGAGAGCTGTCTTATTTAGTGCTGCCTCTCACAAGCCAATGTGCATCTCTGAGTTAGTCAAGATTCTGCCCAAACCTTCTGTTATGCTAACACACCTGGTATATTTTGAGCAGCCTTACCACAATGACAGATCTCGATCTCTACAAAATACTGAGATGGTATCAGCTTTCACTGCAAAAAATTAACTTCCTCCCACACTTGCTGACTTAGATCCATTAACCAAATCCTTGTGTACTTGTACCTTGACTCAACTCAGTCTTAACAGAGTGGCCTTTGGAGGAAGGAGTGAGATGTGCATGGGGAGTCCTAGACGTTCACAATACTATGTTAACAGCATTGTGTTAATCAAGCCCATCAGCATTTGCTATCCCATATAGAATGAGTTTTCCTGGTGTGCAGCATGCTTATTAATAGAGAAGGATATTGGGTTGTATCAGCATATGGAAAAATTATTTGATGTTAGGAGCTTTCAGGTCTTCATGCACTTTTTTTTTTTTCCTTTCCTAGGTCAATGACCTTCTTTTTGTTTGTGTTTCTGAGAATAAATTGTTGGGTTTTTTTTCTATGAAAATATTTGTGTTTTCCTGTCTTTTTTTATTCAGAGAACCAGGCACTGAAGTTCTAATATACATATGTATAGAGAACTAAATTATAAATTTTATATATATATATATTTATATTTATATATATGTGTGTATATTAAAAATCCAATCAAAGTCTCAAGGTTCTTGAATGATGTTTTGTTGTAAAGGTTGTTTTCTTTGTTTCAGGCTCCCTCTTAATAGCATAAGTACATAAATGAGTGCATTAATTAGTATAGTAACCATTTATCAGATATTATGTACTTTCTTCTTTTTCTTCTTTACTCTTTAGATGGTATCTCCTTGCAGGCAGGAAATGTCTTAATCCCTAATCCATTCATGTGCCTCCATTTCAGCAGTGTTTTGAAGAGTGTAGGCTGATGGTGATACAACCTGAATGTTGCGCTGATGTACGAAATTATTCTCTCCAAAAGAGTAATCCTTGTCTCCAGTGAAACCTAAATGTGTCTGTTTTACTAGAGCTCTTTGCCAAGTGAGGTATCAGCATGCACAGAACTAACCTGTCGATATTCAGGAGTTTTCTTCTTTTAAAACATTATTTTATTGGCACAAGAATACTGAACTATAAAAGCATGAACAATGCCTGTAGATCTGCAGTATATAAAGGTTATTGAACATAGACATTATTGCCATTTTTTGTGGATGACAGTATGGATATGCCCACTTACTTAAAATTAACTTTATAATGGAGGGGTTTCGACTGTTCCAATAGGCATGAATAGCTCAGGCTGATACTAAAGAACCTTTGTCACTCCTCTAATTATTTGGTGAAGCCATATACTGTTGCCATTTTGTCTTGTAAAGTTTTGATTATGTTGAGCTGGAAAAAACAAAAATATTTTTTGGGAAATTATTGGGAAAAGATAAAAATTCAAAGGCAATGAGAGAAAAAGAACTTATCCATTTGCTTTAGTTTAAAATATTTCATTAATTAAATAGAAAAGAATGAATTAACTTTTACAGTGAAGAAATATTATATAAAAATATAGACTGTAGACTAACATGACTAACTTTATTTTTCCAAGAGGATTTATGTTATCAAAACCAAGCTGAAAAGAAGACTTCTTTAAAAAGCTACTAAATTACTTTGTCTTTCCAGTGGTTGTCAGGAAGCAGGCTGATATATACCTGCATGACATTCTAATATTCAGAAAGGACACACTGACATTTCCTGCCAGAAGGAAACAAGATGCATAAAATATATCATCATATGTAAAGCAGCAGTACCTGCTGATCTAATTCTCTATTTGCAATGTTGATCACGACCTCTTATAAGCCTGTACTATTTCAGGTTAGCCCTATTCAGAAAGCAACTTTCAAAAGGAGAAAATTATATTTTCTTCATAAAGAAAAGATGGTAGGGTGGAGGAGAATAAAGAAATTTATTTCATTTTTCTAAATAAAGATTGATACCATATTCAGTAAGTATATTTGAAATTCTAACCTTTGGTATTTACTTACATAAATATCTTCTAAATAAAAAGATAGTATTAACGAGTCTATAATAGACAAGAAAAACCATACCTGGCCTGTTGATGCCTTTGGTGGTGGAGGGGCACCTTCATTCTTGCAATCTGCTATCTCAGGTGCTAATTTTGGTCTAGAAAATACTGATTTTAGTTTTCTAAACATCTTGCCTCTTCAGCTCCCCTGAAGCCTCTATGACTCTTTTACCATGAACAGGTTTATAGCACATGTTTTCTTGCCATCAGTAATCAAGCCAATTAGACAGTTAATCAGGTTTAGGTCTGATTAGTGCCTTAGAGAAATTTCTTACACAGTCTATTTCAGTGACATTTTTTTGGTCAGCATTAGCACTTTTTCTTTTCATCTTGTGGAATAAGTTATTTGTAAGTTATTTTAGTCTTGACAGTTACACGTGTATATTAAAAACTTTTCATGCAAAAAGTCAGAGGAGAGTGACTTTTTTTTCTTTTTAGAATAAACCAGTGTCTAATCTTTTATGTATTGGATATTAAGCATTTAATTTATGTTTAGAGATAAGGTTTTAAGTTATTAGCATATCTGTAGTTTAACCAGGAAATGAAAATATTTAATTAATAAATAACCAAAAATACAATACCTGATGCCTCACAAGGTTTAATTTCTTTGCAGTTCTGAACTTATTTTTGAGTGAATGACAACAAAAGGTCTTCTCTTGGGGTTATTTTGGCAACTTTATACCTTGTCTCGTTCTTATTTGAAAACACGGAAAAAAATTATCTTTCATTTTCTAATGTGTTTACAGGCAATACAACTTTTTGCTGTCTTAGCCAGAATTTTGATGAAAATAAGTGTTAGTTGAGTGAATATCCTATAAATTAGTAAAATATAGTTTATATCTGGGACATGATATTGAGATTCTATAGGCTTTGGGTCATCCTATATAAATTGGGTATGGTTTAGTTTATAGGTAAATTCAGTTTCAAGTATCTTTAATGCCATGTAGATTAAGCGCCTGTTGGCAAGGATCTTTACAAATTAATTGTCTATTTTTATCCTTAATTTCACTTTATGCATTACTAGTCTATGCCTTCACTCTGAGCTTTGAATTTGAGCTAACAGCTTGCAATTGATTTATGCTGATCATCAAGGTATCAAGAAGTACAGAAACCTACTCCTCTGAGCTATCCCTTAAATGACATATTTAGCAATTACATCAAAGGGATGAAAATGTCCCTCCTTGGGACATGGTTTTTCATCTGGCAAGGATGGTCTTTAATCCTTATTCTACCATAGTAGTAACTGTAAGAATGAACCAACAATATTCATTAGTTTGCAAGCTTTTTCCCTCCAATGAAACTTATGAAGCAAACCTTGTAATTGTTGGTCAGACTTCAGTTTTTTAACTGGGAACCTCCCCCCAGGCATGATTACTACATAGCTGTTAGATACAGCAAGAGCTTAGAGCCTTCCCTTTTTATTAGCCTCTATGACCTGATTTACTTTAAAAGCAATGCAATGCTTGCTAATCTTTCACATTGTTTTTAAAATTAGTGTTTAAGTGAGTAAATTATAAATTAATATCTAAAGTATTTTCACTTATTTATGCAGGTCTGGACAATAGGTAGCTTCTTTTCTTCTGGATGTGAATTTTTACACCGTCTCATAACAGAAGAATCTTAGAAAACAAGTTAGTTTTTAATTTCTTTTGTGAAATTTCAGTGGATTAAATTGACCAGTTCAGGAAACTTTAAACAATAGCCACATCCAAATCATATTTGAATACTGAGCCTTTTTGAGAGTAACCATTTTCTCATTAACAAAATTCTTAATTTCTAAAATCTTTTAGAACAGGTAGTTTTGTTCTTTGTTTATTAAAAATGGTAAATTTCTGCATAAAAACCATAATGCAATGAAAATATGTAGCATTCATATGTAATCTCTCATAAGAAAATATGTATCTCTCTTAAGAATTTCTGCAAAATTATGCCCAGTCGTCTTCTCAGAAATGTGAAGCAATATGTTTAAATGCTTTTTGTAAATAGAGTGCTTATGCTGGCATATAATTTATAATTAAGAGGCATGCAAAAGGAATGTAGCAGACATTAAAAGTGGGAATATGTGCATCCTATGGACATCCACAGTTAATGAATGTTATATTTGCTCAGTCTGTGACTAATTAAACGAATGTTCGAAACCCCTTCATATGATCTGATTTTGTAAAGAATAAGCAGATTACAACAAAACTTGTATTTTGATACCAATAGAGATACAAATTCACGTCTGACCCTGGTAAAATTACTAATCTGCTTCAATGTATCCATTTTCTTCTATGTACAATGGCTATTTAGGTATTTTTACCACACTTTGAACATGCTAAAATGTCAGGGAATTGAATACTGTGATGCACTGTTAAGTAAGAAGATTAAGAGTGGAGCAGAAAAGAAGATAGACTGTGTGCAGTTAGCTTCTTAGCTACATTGGCTTTGGCCAGGGCTTACTAGATGCTGTATTTATGGCAAACCCCAGAGGGTACAGAGATTTCAAGCCTCTCTCATATATTCTCTAGCTACAGGATGACTATATCCTATATCTATTATTGATTTACCTCCTATCCCTTTTTTTGCTTTCTTCAAGGAAATATTTGTCTTCCAGTAAAAAATGTGACATATGCACTGGCTTTTCAAACTTTCCATAATAATTTTTTTTCAAAGGATTTTATTTTTAATCTTAAAGAGTGCAGTACTTAAATAAGAAGGATATACAAAAGAAAGCGTGACTTTCTGAATAATTAGGAGAGCTGTTAATAGGAAGATATTCCTTTTTCTCAGGACTATTTTTTGAAGTGGTTTGGTTTGGTTTTTATTGGTCTTTTTTTGCCTGGAACTTGTAATAAAATGTTTGAAAGCACCGTGAGCGCAGATTTAACTCCCAGTGTAGTTAATAGGCATAGAGTGAATTCCAAGGACTGATTTTCATTCCTCCAAAGGTAGTGTCAGTTGCTCCATTTGTTTGAATGTACAGATCAATATATATCACTTGGAATTTTTATTTTGTATTAAGTAGTGTGTAACATTTTAAAAAGATCAATGCCTCGGTTTCACTTCTGTTCAGATATTCTCTAGATGCAAAATGTAGTGTGCAGATGTTTTTCATAGGTATCTTTCTTCAGTTTATCTTTGTGATTTAAGGATCTTGACAGATAAGAGCAGCACATCTTTCTTTAGAGCTCTGTAATCTGTAAAAAAGCTGAATCTAGCACTTTTCATAATTTTTGCTTCTTCACAGTGTAATATTTGAAAATTTTCACTATTTGTGTGGATTAATGAAAATTATAACAGTAATTTACCTGTCTTCCTTAATGCTGGGGTTTTTGTTAAAAGACTGTTTATTTTTTCCTCAGATTAAAATTGTTTTTTGGAGCTCAGATTGTTCATATCTACTTATTGTCTCCTTTTTTAAACAGAGGTGATAATATCTTCTAACTAACTCTACCTTAATAAAGAAAATGAATTCATGCTTTCAATGGAAATATATTTCCTGCAGAATATTATCACAGTCGTGGCCAGATGGATGCATTACAACTTTAGTATTCAGTGAAGTATCTAAAGAAATTACAAAGATTTCTTACAGGATGATTCCTTCACCATTTTACTATATCTAATTTTGCACAGATTTATAAGGCTTTTCATATGTTGCAGTTTATATGCTGCCACAAATCTTCTGCATCCTAAGTTGGAGGCAGTAATAGATCTTGTGGTCTGAAGGAATCTGAAAATTTGTAATAATCTTGATTGTTTGGACTTCAAGGAATGCAGACTTTCCTTTTAAATTCAGTTTTATTTATAAAATCTGATCATAGGATTTATTCAGCTTACAACAAAAAAGAGATCAGAACACTTTGGCAATATGCTGAAAAAAGAGAGAATGTTGTTATTTCCTATTCCTTTTCACAGTCCTCTATATAAAATTGCTTAGTTAAGTTGAGAGCCATATCCTAAAGGCTCATTTTCTAGAGCCTGCACCAGATCCCAGCTAACTTTGAATATGATCATAGTATCATGCAGTAATGTGATGTGTGGGTTGTAGGAGGTGACAAAATTGACTGTCAGCCTGCCAAAATTATGGCTGATGCCACTTTTTTCTAGTGACCTCTTTTGATGACAGTGACATGTGAGTTAAAGGAGTGGGATTTAAGACAGAAAAAAAATGCAAACTTCTTTATGTTTAGTTATGACATTCATCTGCAGGCATAATAAAAGCTGAGGAAAGGTTCTTGTCTACTAGTAGAAGGTACATTTCCCCTAGCATGTCTGGCTTTTTTTCTTATTTTTTTCCTGTCTTTTTGGCATCTCTTTTTTCCCTCAGATCAAAAAAAACCCAGGCACCATAAAAAGATGGTGCCTGTATTTCTTACATGTCCTCATGGGCAGAATTTCTTTAGTAACATCATTGTCACTGCCTAAAATGTGACTCATCACATGAGAAAGCTTTATCTGCTAAGCTAGAGCTCAAAAGTGTCTCACTTAAATGAGTATCCAAAATTAGTCTCTGAACCTAGAGCCAAAAACTTCCAGACTCCCCAGAAAGGTAGCTGCAAAAACTACTTGGAGGATTCTCAGCCAGGGCTACATCACTGAAAGAATGAAGTGTCCTGCAGCCTCTCCACAAAGACCACATAATCTTAAACCAACAAGTTAGGATCTCCTCAAGTACCTTCATGGGTACACAGTACTCGTTTGGAATGTGAAAGAGGTCACTCTTGTGTCAGAAGCAAATAAAAAGTAAAAAAGAGTGGTCTCATGCCACATTCAGCCATTCAGTAACCTAATGCTGCTGAGGTCATAGTCCCTTTTCTTTTCCTATTTTTCTTCTCCATGCAGAACAATAGATTGCTATAAAAGGAAATAAATTCTCTCTCAGAACATTTAGATGGGAAATTGCCTGTATGTGGTCTGCTGGATATTTCCCAGGGGAAACCGTCTGTATATAAGGCACTTCAAGGGAAACGGAAGTAGTTCAAAATATGAAGTTCAAGTGTTAGAGTTTTTAAAAACATGCTTGTGCTGCTTTAAAACCCACTGGGAACATTAGACCCACTTAAGCTGCCCCCCTTTCCTCCCAACCAATGGTGGACAAAACACTTCAAAATAGTTGAAGATGGAATCACAATTTGCTAAAAAATAGCAATAACTGCAACAATATGAATAAAAGAGTGTACAAAAGAGAGAGTGTTTTACCCACAAATGGATATTTACCACCGAACAAACAAAAACACCTGCTGAAGACAGTGCCTGGTGTGGTTTTCCCAAAGGCAAAAATGAAGACTGGCCTCTGCTGAAACCATGCCACGATGTTATAGGTACAGAATTAAACAGCGCTAGAAACTGTACAAGAAACCCTTGTCTCTATAACAACGACAATGTGAGCTAAAACAATCCTGTTAAATTTTTTTGGCGAATACATACTGTACCTGTTTATGGTAGGAAAGTTGACAAGGGCTCCTTTGCTGAATGTCTTCAGTAGGAAGCCGCAGGAGGAAAACAGGGAGGGGAGACAACCTTTTCCTTTGAAAGGTCTGGCTCCTGGACTGGAGCCTGCATTTCAGTGTGGGGCTGCATGAACTGTCTTTGCACCAAATTTAAAAACTTTTACTGAAAACTACTGGACAAGTAGTTTTTTTTCTACCTGAAGGGTATTTACATCAGGAATTAGAAAACTAAGTCACGTTGGTAAAATTATTTTCTGTCAAATGCTAGTAGGAGCAGTAAGATCTCTGAACCCTGCAAGCACACACTAAAATAATAGGCTGTAGAGAATTTCAGTAAAATGTCAAGACTCCCAAGAAATGTGTTTCTGCTGCTTTGTTTTCAAGCCTTATAAAACAGCATTAATCTGGAATGCTTCTTGAAGTTAAAAAATTTGATATTGTAACGTTGGTTTCAGAACTACTGTTTTACATGTATTTTTATACTCAAAAGAAAAATACAAGGGTTATTCTCTAGTAACTATATTTATGTAATTAACTATGATTTCACACCAGACTAGCCAGTTATCATTTACTTGTTTACCCACTGATCATTGCTTCTCTTGTGTAGAATACCATGGATAACAAGGATGGTAGAGTGGTAGAAAAGAATTTCTTTCCCTTAAATAAAACTCTAAGAAAACATTGGGTGTCTTTCACATGTGTGAGTGCATCAGGAAAAGTAAAATTCATTGTACATGGGAAGAAGAGATATTCTTGAACACCTGGATCTCAAATTTTGATAGGGTTTAAGTCTAAATCCTTCATTTTGGAATTCAGAACTATCTAATATGAGGTGAAAAGGAGCCTCCATTAAAAACAAGGAATTTTTTCTTTAAAAAACCACAACACAAAAGCAAAATATCCACAGCTAACCAACCAACCAACTGAACACAAAAAACAAATCAAACCAATGAAATAAGTGTCTTTTGCTCAGAATATTTGCAATATATAATCTCATTCTTGGTGCCAGGTTTCTGTCCAATATCATCTCAACATTTTGCAATTATATTCTCTTATAGAAATAAAGTGGGATTGAGGAGGAAGAGTGAAGGAAATAGTTTCTTACACTGAAAAATATCTGAAGGTGATCAGGACAGAATTGTAATTTCATGTTCAATATTTGCGGGGTTTTGAAGGTTTCCTTTCTAATAAAAATGAGAATTTTAAGAAACAGAAGCGAATGTGATAACTTAAGTGACACAGTCTCTCTATTTTATTCTTTTTTTTCTTAAGAGTACTTTACTTCTCAATTACTTTAGCTATAAGAGCTTGACGTACTTTCTTGAAGAGGGACTGTGGAGATGATGACATGGCTTAATTTAGATGAAAAAGACCCAGAGGTGTAAGACAGTACCTGTGGGGAAGAGCAGAAAAAAGTGTGGAGGAAAAACATCTTTGGCCACTGTATTGTCTTGCAAGCAAGTGATCACTGTGGGGAGGGGAGGAATAGAGGGTTATACACTTAGGGTCTTTCATGTCAGCAATGTTAACACTTGTGTATGTTAACACTTCTATCTGAGGGAAATGGAAAGAGAAATTTGGTTATAAATTGCGTCTCTTCTGGAAAGCTGAAATTCATTGTGCTATCAAAAGAAGAAAAACTCTCAGAAGTGTATAATGTATTCTTCTAAACACATCATATTTTCTATGTACCCTCAGAGCATCCTATTCCCACTGCAGTGGTGCTAAGCCTTCTGTTTCTGCTAACATAAATATTTAAAGCATGCCACCAACACAAACTACCTCATCTAGTCAATAACATGGTAACAAACTGCAAACTGAGTACTGCAAAAACAGGGCCTTAGCAGAGAAAAAACCCCAGCACCTTAAACATGGAGGTAGTTTGGTATAATCAGTAAAGCATTAAACTGGGACTTACACAAGTTTCAGTCAGTCCATCAAACATTTGCTTTTTTCCTTTGTGTACTTTCCTCTCCTTAAAAGTAATTACTGTCTGAGGAGACTTTTCCTGTCAAGCAGAGATCAAGACTAATGTATTTCTTTTTAAATTCAAGCCCCTTTTTTGCAACTTTTAGAGTTGTCATGACTGACAAATAAGTTGTTTGGATGGCGAAACCTCTGGTGGAAGGAATAGGAGTTCTTATTATTTTTAATTCATTATTAATGGTACTTAACACTACAGTTTCCTCTGAGATAGTGCATTATGAAAACATTCACATTAAGAAATATTAACTCTTTGTGTAAGTAGCTTGGCTCAGAAAAGTAGTGTCTAACATAATTAAACTGTTCCAAGTGCTGTACTGGCTTCTGCTTTCTCTTTTCATCTTCTTTTTAAAGGGAGCAGTGAGACTATTTTAATGCAATTATCTAGTGAATTCTATCATAATTTTAAATTCAGGGCCTGTCTTTGGTTCTGACCTCTAACAAAAAGGGATTCATATTCATGGTTCCCACTCTTCTGTAATACTAGGTTGACCTTTGGTAAAGATGAAAATAACTATCCTCAACATCTGCTGTTGAATCAGTATAGCTGTATCTATTATAACTCAAAGATTAGAAGGAGAGCCAGAGCAAGTGTTAGCCCTGCACTTCCATCATTTGGGAAGCGTAGAGCAGACTGGTAACTTCCCTTGTAAAGATGGGAAATTTTATGTAAATAATTTCATTTCCACTTACTGGATAAAATACATAAAACTTGTAGGAGTGAAAATCAAATGGAAAATTCTTTTAATAAGCCTTGACTCTAGAGTAGTCCTGACCTGACTGGGCTGCAGTTCAAGAGGATCTGGTGTTAACGATGGACTTGATTTAGCAACTCATTTGATTCAGTAATAAAAGGCAGAAGAGTAATGACTCCATAAGCAAGCCAGGCTTCATTTCTAGATTCTCCTGGACGTCTCTTTTATAAGTGTAACATTGATTATATTTCTGGTAAAATTTGATCAGCTCCAAGGGAAGCAGTAGAGGCTAATGTTGCTAGAGACTCCCATTATACAGCGAGATAGATTTGAAAAGAAGGGTATTGCATGGCAAAAAAAAAGTCCTTTCTTGGCTTGGTTGACCTATTCTATTCACTTTATGTTTGCAGGAAGGGGTTTACTTATGTTTAGGTAATGATATGAAACATTCATATTCCTATTTTACTAATATTTTTTGGGGACAATGTGAATGAAAAGGTGTTCTTTATTTGCAAATTTTAAATTGATAGGTTGTTACTTGCACATCCTCTCCTAATGAAAAATAATTCATCGAATTTTGACATTTCCATCCTACAGATAAGAAAATCTTACATATATTGGGGCCTGCTAACCACAACAATATTTTAAAACTTACCTGATTTCTCTTCATTTTAGTTCATTATCTCTTTAACCTCAATATTCTCACCTCCACCCAAAAGCGCCTTTCATTAGTTTTACGGTTACCTCTACACAGCTGTCAGATCATTTAAGGAGAAGTCTAGTTTGACTTTCTTTAACTCAATGTGCTGAAGAAAGCTTGCACCCATTTGAAACATCAGTCTGTCTTCTGTGTCCCTACGTACCACTGGAATGGTTCTGGTGGGCATACAACAGTTGTGAAAGACAGTTACTTGTGTTAGTGATTTTTCTACTTGCTTCGTCATGCTTTTTTATTCTGTTCTCTTGGGATATGTGCATATGGATAATTTAAAAAAAGGTGAATTCCTTCACTGAAGTTGTAAATGAAAAAAAAAGTGATTTAATTAGTTTTCTGTTTAAAGTTCACCATGTCCATAAGTATTTGAAAAAACTGTGTCTTAAGTGTTAGGAGTTATATGTGAACGTTCTTAGACTGCAGTAGTGTGTTCTGGACAGAAACCTAGATGAAGAGATTCTAAAGGTGATATAGCATGTTTGGTGGTAAAATGCAGTAAAATATTTGCTTTTCTAAGTCACTTAGTACTTCTATTTAAGGAGGAAAAAAACTTTTAAAGAACATCTGAAGAACTTAAAGGAATAAAATAGAGCACTTCTTTTCTCCTCTCCTGCATTAAACTTTGCTAGTATATTTGATATCAGGTTTAAGCTTGTTCTTGGAAAAATGAAAGTTCTTGCAGTTTAGGCAAATAGATTTATTTAGTATTTAAAAGCTCAATCAGTGCTGTACAAGCTGGAAAGAAGCCATTTCCTTTCTGTTATAGATTTAGCTTGGTTATGGCTCTCACTGCTACAAAACTGCCATTTCTTATTCAGATAAAATATGACTTTTTTTCTCTCTCCAGCCATTAATCAAAAGCACTAGTAAGTTCATGATTAAGCAGTTTATGAAGAGCAGTAAATTTGATCACAGAGAGAGAAGATTTATATTTCTCTTTAAAATTATAGTTTTTCCAGTTATAAAGCAGCAGACCAGTAGTCACTTTTCCTTCAGAAGAAATCCTGGAAAAGTTCTTAGTTATAACTTTCCTGCTTGTTTATAAATCTCTATTTTGTCTTTAGCAAAGACCTCATATTTTTAAAGGCATCTGACTGATAGAGAGGGACTAGCAACTGTGAACTCCAGGGTAACCCCATTCTTCTACTTCCTTCACGTGCGTGTATAAGAAGAACATGGAGGATGGTATCTACTCATACCTCCAGTTACCCATGTCTTTTGCATCCTCAGCACCTTTGTATTGTGAGAAACGTTTCTTCACTAGATTACCAAAACTCCCCCCCGTTTCACCCCCAACTTAGTGTCAACCCAGAAAACCCACAAGTCTTGCTATAAACCATATAGTTATTAATTTTTACTTGCATAATGATCTGAATTTTCTTTTTTTCTCATTTTCATTTTGCAAAATGTCTCCTACATTTTCTGATTTCTCTCTTCAGCTTGTTTAAAATCCATAAACATTATATTCTTCCTTCGGTATTTCATGTTGGTTCCTACCATGCCAGTGCCAGAGAATCCTGAGATCCAGGATCACTTTGTTCTGAGACCACAGGATCTGCTCCTTCTGTCAGAGCTCCAATACTGTGCCCTGCTGAAAAATCACACCAGGTGTTACAGCAGATCTCCTCCACCAACTTCCTCACTCTAATTTATTTTCTGTTGATATTCTATAACCTTTTTATTTTTGGTCTGTCAAATCTGTCAGAGACAAAGCAGCCTGTACAAGCTGATAGTTGTGCTTTTTTGGGATATCCACTGGTGCTCTATTAGCAAGAGCAGCAACAAATTTTAAGAGTAAGCGGCACTTCTTGCACCACTAATACACAAAGCAAATCACAGTCGGAGCTCTTCAGCTAGGTTTTTGGATAAGAAGTTTATTTAGACCATGCAAGGGATGACAATGGTCTTGTGGACAGATATGTTTTTCCTGATAATTGAGCAAAACTGGTTTGTAGACCATGAGTTGAAAAGTCCTGCTATTTAATAATACACACATTGAGCAGGTTTGAAGGTAGTGCTACAGCCCCAGCAAAAGACTGAGTGCATCCTTTCCATGTCACTAATTTAGAGTGCTCTATTCTTTGATAAGAGCTAAGTGTTAGATCTGCAGAGGTTTCCTTGCTTACCTCCCTTTTAGGTCAATAAATACTGAATGGCTATTACAGTATAAGGTACACAGAAATACCTTTCATGATTGTAATCCTGAATGCTTAGGGACCAGGTCTGCTGAATTTACAACCAAATGCTACAGATTTAGAGCTTCCTGCTGCAGCCTCTACTCTCCTACTTAAAACTCTTCGTGTATTAATTTATTCTAGTAGGTAATGTTGTATGAGAAGGCACCTCTTGTGTCATCAAGGTCTCGCTTCCTTATTAAAGTTTATAGGTATGTATTGCAGTCTTCTGGAAATTAATCAAACTTCATCTTAGGCATTAGTAAAACTTTCAGTTTACACTCTCCCATCTCAAGGTTTTTCTAAAAAGCTGTGTAGCCTGTAGCTAAATTACGGATTTGTCCTGCTATTTTTTACAAATAACCAATCTCTGCTTTCAGCACTGCTCCTGCTTTAGGGGTGTCCTCAAGCACAAGTGATGGGAAATTGTCAGATAATTGCACCACTGTCAGCTGGGCAAGAATGTACTTTTTTCATATACTCTCAGCTGTCTGTATTTTGATAGACAAAAAGAGGTAAAAAAATCCCAAACATTTTCTGTGTGCAAATATGATCCTGGACTCACAGCAGAAGCAGCCTATTTGTTAAGGTAATGTAATGTCTTTACAGTTTCTTTTAACATAGACTGAAATTTACATTTTCTTGTTTCTGTACGGAAAAAGTATTTCATACAGAATATGCAAACATTTCAATAGAGATATTTCTTAAGGTTTTTTAATAGGAGCAAGCAGGTTTTGCTGTACTGCTATGTAACACAAAAACATGAGATAAATACGTCCTACAAGATGAGTTACACAGGGGAGTTTATGCATCCCCATTAAATTCAGCAGCCTAATTGCATGCAAAGCTAAAAATGCAATAGCTTTGAGATGCTTACTGTCTGCAGAATCTGACAGGAAACTGTTCTTTCTTAAAAGAAAAATACAATAACCTCAGCCACCTACTATGCTTTAGCCTTTGGTAAATATCAGGCTCCAAATAATCTGTCATTTTCTTGCCAACTCTTTTTGTTTTATTAATTGTTTCTTAATCTGGTTTTATATTTTATTTGCTCTATTTATATTGTTTTACTCTTTGTCACACACCTGTCCAATGAATTTAAAAATGAAAAAGTGGAAAAGAATTTTATTTGACAATAAGCACTGTATTAAAAAAACTCTGTATGGTCATCTAAATGTAACATGTTTATTCTCATGTCTTTGCTTTGTCTTAAAGTGCAGAGACTGAGATTCATCCCAACTATCTGAAGGGGGAGCAGTAGGCCTCCTGAAGGGAGATTAGGCTCATTTATGTCTTTCTTCTTACAACATTATGAAAGGCATCAGGACAAATGAATTCTTGAGTTGGACAATGCAGATGAGTGTCTGACATGGTCTCTTAGAGGTCTTGTAGCAAAGCCACAAGAATTTAAATACAGAGATTTCTTCTCTAACAGATGGGCAAATTTTGTTCAGTGATACGTGTTAACTCTATAATGTCATAGCACAGAAGGCATGATACTGCAGTAGCACTCAGGGATGAGAGTGTCCTTCTCTATTTCTGTCTCATCTTGGAAGATGCACAGCTTTTCTGTGTTCTGGACTGAGTCACCAAGTCCTGCTCTTAGCATAATTTGCATTGTAGAGTTCTCCTGCACCATCTTCTTATGTCTTATCCTTTCTGCAAAATGGAAGACCACAGTTGCTCTTCAATATTTTGCTATTTTGGCAAAGGTAATTAAAAGAATAACTCGGAGGAGTGGTTGGGGTGAGGTGTCTGTGTTTTTCCTGTACTTTCATTTGTGAAAAGATGGACTATTAATCATAGAATCACAGAATGGCCCGGGTTGGAAGGAAAGGTAACAATCATATAATTCCGATCCCCTGCCATGGACAGGGACATCTTCCACTAGGCCAGCTTGCTCAAAGCCCCCTCCAACTTGGTCTTAAACACTTCCAGGAATGGAGCATCCACAGCACCTCTGGTCAACTTGTTCCAGTGTTCCATCCGTCTGACCATCTTCATGGCTCTCATCTGGACCTGCTGCAGCCAGTCCACATCCTGCTGGTCACATTTCTTTTGGTGCAGGGTATAGCTGTCTTTCTGGGCTCAAGCATGTGATGCCAAGGCATGTC
The DNA here is from genome assembly GCA_013399945.1 of Ploceus nigricollis. Taxonomy (NCBI): domain Eukaryota; kingdom Metazoa; phylum Chordata; class Aves; order Passeriformes; family Ploceidae; genus Ploceus; species Ploceus nigricollis. The sequence goes on along the minus strand of VXBC01008929.1, from coordinate 662,933 downwards.
AAGCTTCTATTCAACCAACATCTCCCAGTCTTTTTGCCCAGGTCTGATCTCAATCCATTCCTCACCCAGCTAGTATTTGTGATTGGGATTGCCCTAATCCAGGTGCAAGACCTTGCATTTGGTCTTGTTGAACTTCACTGGATTCTCACAGGCCCACCTCTCAAGCCTGTAAAGTCCTCTGGATGCATCCCTTCCTTCCAGGGTGTTGATCTCACCTCTCAACTTGCTGTTTTTGGTAAACTTGCTGAGGGTGCATTCAATCCCACTGACCGTGTTCCTGACAAAGATGTTGTAGGTCCCAACACCAACCCTTGAGGAATGCCACTTTTGGGACGAAAGGGTTAAAAGTGGAAGAATGGTGATTTGCTAGAGCATGATAGATGGATGCTAGATTTGGATGAGTGGCCTTGCAGCTGGAAATGCCAAGGCATGGAGAATAAGGGTGTGGGAAAGCCCATATTTTATGCCTATTGCTGTTTCCTCTCTGTTTTGAGAAGCAGAATTTCTATGTAGAGATAATGTAGGTGTTCTGAGAGACTTGGAGGCACTCTCATGGACATGCTTGAGCTCCCTATTCTGGGAGGAAGAAGATCAAAGCTCAGAGTTCATAAAAAGCACAGAGGAGGTCACAGCATGTTGGCAAGTTATGAGTGTATGGGCCCTTGATAAACTGGTGCAAAGAGCAGCCCCTCCTTTTGCTAGGATGGACTAAGCCTGGTGGGACCTGCATTCCCTCTTGTGTGTCTCTGCCTGGTTAACGAGGTAAGGAAATAAATGTACTGTTTACATTTCAGCTGTGGTTTTGTGGTTGTTGTGGTTTCCTGCTTGTCAACTCACACAGCTATTCATCACCGACCTCTGCTTGGACACTGAGCTGTTCACCACAACTCTTGGAAAGTGACCATCCAGTCAGTTCCTTATCCACCAGTTGGTTAATTCATCAAATGTAAATTCACATTTTTCCAGTTTAGAGGAAAGAAAATCTGACACTGTAGGACACTGTCAAATTCTTTACACAAGTCCAGGTGGAAGACATCCATTGCTTTTCCCTTATCCACCAAACCCATAATCCCATCATAGAATGCCACTAAATTTGTCAGGAACAATTTTCCCTTAGAGGTGCTGTCACCAGTCACTTCCTTATTTCCCATCTGCCTTGGCATAGTTTCAAGTACAGTCTGCTCCATAAACTTGGTGGACATGGAGGTTAGTCTGACCAGCCTGTAGTTCCCTGGGTCTACCTTTCCTAATGTAGACAGAAAAGAAAAATCCAAAAATGGCTGCTAACTTTGGATGTTAGATTGATCTAAAGAATTATTATCCTCTGGATACCAGGCATGGTTACTGGGTATATGCAACACAAATGGAGGGAAAATGTTGGATTATGATCTATCAGAAAAGTTATTAAAATTGAATTTTAGTTCTTCAAGGAGGTGGATCTATTCCATGTTATCATGGAAAAGCTGGGGGTTAGGATTGAGAGCACATTAGACGATTGAGTTTGCTGGTCTTGCATTGTGATAGAAGGGTTGAGGCTATTTCTAGGACATTCTCTCTCGTTGCTCCTATTAGGAACTGACATTCATCCTTGTTACTTCCTCAGGTGCAGAAGTCAGGACAGCTTGGTGTGGGAAGGGTAACTGACAGTGCCACACCATCTTAGATGACTGCCTCTTTTGCTTATGTGGCTCTCAATTGGCTGCCTGCCTTAGACTCCCAAACTATGATTGTCTGTGACATGAGCTAAAAACATCCCCATAATATGCAGGCTGTGAATGTTATGTCACTTCTCATTTGACCAGCTACTCAAAAGCCACCATATCTCTTAATGGACCCACACTTCCTAACACTAATGTGCCAAATATGTACTGGAAACTGAAAACCACCTGAAATCCTTGTAATCAGAAAGTGCAGTATATGATCCAGCTTATATAAAGGACATTATGATTTTACAGGATGTACAAATATTTATTCAGCTTATGAATAGACAAATAAAACATGGTGTCTGCTAAAACGAGTTAATGCTATAAAAAGTAGTCAAAGAGGCAGGGTATTTTTATACCTTCAAGAAATATGCACATATGAAGAAAAATTAATGAAGTGTTCTCACTTGAATTTAACAGAGACTTAGTTGAAGAGAATATGCTATGTTCCATGCTTGAGTTGAACATAGTATGAATGATTAAAAGGGGAATAGAAGTAGCAATTAAATGAGCTATGGGAAATGAGACTGCAAAGACTGGAAGAATCAAGAGGGTATTTGGATGTTCAGTATAAAAAAAATCTAAGACAAGAGAGCAATTTTCACAGAATTTTGAAAGTAAAAATAATGAGACATTTATATATTGTGAAGAGAGAATTTTCTATAGAGAAAGTTCCATAGCCAACACGATGGTTATACATGGCTGCACTTTAGGACAAACAGGTAAATGTGACTTGATGTCAGAGTCATGATGGATCCAGACGCTATAAAGTCTGCTGGTGAGAAAAAGAGGAATAACTTTCTTCATCTTCTTACTTGCTTACAGTGGCATCTCAACCCTGGAATACATCTTAAATTTAAAAACCATCCCTCCATTTCTGCTGTGGTTTAGACCCATGGTGATTGGGCTCTCACACTATTTTGGAGTTTGTTTAATTGTTCAGTAAATGTCTTCCTGGGAATAAAAACAAATTAAACAATAAACCACTTTATTTCTCTGTGGATTATGTTTCATTCTATGAAGCCATAAACTCAGGAGTTGTGTCCTTCTCTGTTCTATATAATTTTTCTCTTGGTGTTTTTACTGACTAGAAGTATGACTTTGTATTTTTAATGCTTTCCTATAATCCCTTAGGATTTGTGAATCAAGGACTCTACTGTATCCGTGATGAGAATTTGTATTTGGATAGGAACATAAGTCTTGCAATCCCTTGGGATAAGAATTTTTATAGCATTTCTTCATATATTTTTTTTATTCAAGAGAAAAAAGTTTAAATTACTTGAAAGATATTTTGAGAAGAAAATCATTAAACAAGATACATAGTTTTCTAGAGAAAATGACAATAAGGAGAGGGAAAAAAATTGCTGCATTTTTGAAAGCAAGATAGTGGAGCAGTTACTGAGCTATAAACAGAAGTAGACTCAAATATATTAGGGTCTTAAAAATGCTTATTTCAAAAATACTTAATTTAATTTTCAACTATGCAACCAATCACTCAAATTATACCTATTATGAAGGAAGAAAAGTCCTTGCCTTCAAATCCACGAAAAGTGAAAAATTGCAAAGCACAAATCTCAGTGGATTTGTGTTTCTGCAATATTTATTTCACATATTCACCATTTACTGGTTTAGAACATTTTCAATACTCTTCAGTTTAAAAAAGGTTCACAAGAGGTTAATAAGAGTTTTTTGCAGAAGGATCCATTTAGGAATGGATGAATTCTTGGCCATTGTCCTGAGACAGAAGAGTCGTTTGAATGAAGAGCCACATCATTAAGTCTGTCCTTGTGAAGTCCATTTTATTTATCGTAAGGCCACTGTCAGATACATAAGCTTTCACATGGCATTGTATTGCACATGCCATTTATATTGAATACTATATTTTCAATGGTTTATATTTGCCAACAAAGTAAATTGTTGGAATGCTGCTCATTGAGTGCTGAATTTCTTTTCTTTTTGATTGAACTTGGATGGTGGTATGTCTCAATTCAGTTTCACGGTAGACTTTTTTGGCTATTTTTTTTTCAATAAGAAACAATGAAAAGATACTAATTTGAACAAATATTTTGTAGAATTCTTCCTTATAACTATGCCACAAATTTGAAGAGGCAAGCCTGGTCATCTTCCATCTTTGCTGCATCTCAAGGGGCTTGTAGACTTCCTAGTTTATATGGGCAGCACAAACTTGCTGGAACTTGTAATGGCACAAAATCAGAATTAGGTTGTAATGAAGCAGTGTAGGAGGAAAAAAAGGCTCTGAAGAGAAAAACTTGTGCCTTTTAAAAGAATTTTTACCTGTGCCTTGCAGCAACTCCTGATATAAGAACACCTACCTTGCAAGTATTTGTGAGGAGGAATTCATTGCTGTGACTTCTCCCAAATCCATAGGATGGCTGAGCTAGATTGGAAGAGGCACCACAGCGGAGGACAGATGGCAAGAAGCTGAGCCTTGTCTGATCAGCCCCACTGGTGCTGCTCTGCAGTGTCAGGGCTGAGGAGAGCCGGGGGAGCTGCTGGGAGACCCTGTGCAGCTCTGCACAGTTGTACGTGTGCTGTGGGGCAGGAGGTGGCATGAAGGACATCTGAGAATTCTGAGTGCTTTAAAACTTCTGCCATGTGGCTGCTGCTCACATCAGCTTCAAGAACAGGAGTTTTAACACAGGGACAGCTAAAGCTTCAGCTTTAGCTGGCTTTTAGATGGGCAAAATACCTCTGGGGCAGACATTTAAGGAACTCAGGAATTCTAGGACAGCAGCATGACCAGTTTAAAATTATGGGAGAAAGCATAGCAAGAATGAATCTGGTTAGGACCTCAAGGAAGAGAATTGGATTAGAGTTAGTGTGGAATTTTCCACAGTAAAGGCTTTTTACATGAGAATGTGTTGCTTCAACAAAACTGAACTTTTCCTGAAAAAGCAATGCAGAATCTGACAGGAAATATTATTTAATCAAGACTATTTTAAATTTAAAAAAAAAAAAAGAGTAGGAGGGAGACCCGAATGGCAAAGAGGTTATGTCAGGATCAACTTCGTATTTTCTTTCAAGTGGGTTAATCTCCTTGAGCTGTGATATGGAATTTTAAGAAAAGTATCTTCAACCACAGAACTTGAATTGATTAAGAGGTGATGGAAGCTTTGTCTGTGGGAAATATGTGCCAGGTGCCCATTAGACATGCTCATGGATAAGGTGGATAATACTTTATGTTTGAATAGCTTTTTAGTGCTCCTTTCTCCACAGATGTATAAAAATCTTGATGTGTTCTATTCTATTTTCTAATACTGAAAAATAATGTTTTGGGTTTTTTTCTGAAGGTATCGCTCACTGTGAAATTAAGTAATAATAGTCCTACATACAATCTTTTCTAGCTAACTGCTGTAGTCCTTTCATTTTTGAGCCTCACTATGTTCTTGGTAAGTTGTTATTTATTCTGCTTATAAATGATTTTGTGTTTGCCAATGTAAGCATAAAAGAGTTCAAGTCTGAGCTAAGAAATAAAAATGAATTGTGTATCTCTACCTTTCAAGATATGTCCAAAGACAGTAAATTAGCTAATTGCTAAAAGCTTCTTTCAGAGCTCTACAGCCTCCAAACTTACAATAAAACCCCAAGGCAATCTCAGGTCAAATAAATAATACTGCAAACATAGCATTTCCATTGTTCTGCTTTAATTTAAGGCTTAGGTTACATGGACCCTTGCATTAAGCTGTTAGAACATCATGAAGTTTTCCCAGAATCAGAAGAGGAAACTACTTTGAGGGGATAATAAACAGTGTTTTATTGGGATTTACAGGATATACTCATTCAGAATTTCTGTAATTTTGCAGTTTTTCAGTTACCCAATACAAATGAGACAAAGTGTAACAGAACAGCATTGATTGCAATAACAAAGTGATAATGCTTTTACCCTAACTTTTTAATAATATCAGGCTTATATGGACATGTTGCCTGTCTTTAGTTCACCACAGTAATTTTTTTGTGTTGGCCTGTGTAGACAAATCTGACAAAAACTTAAAGGCATAAACCTCTCAGGATATTAGAGAGAGGTCTGAATTTGTGTTCCTGCTGATGGTGCAGGTAGATGTTGACTGTGAGCTGATCAAATGGAAATCAGCCAGCCAAGAAATCTATGAACAGTTATTGTTATGTCCATAGCTCTGAATCAACCAACTGCATGGTGGATTTTGCTTCATCAAAGTGATTGGGCAGGAGGCAGGACAAGTCTGGAATCTAGAGGATGAAAGCAAAATATGATGCTTTTGTTCCTTGGGAGACGTGTTGTGTTACACACACTCTGTGATCACTGAGGTTTGCTATTCTCCTTAGAAAATAACTTTGGATGCAAGTGATGGCTACATTCTTCTTTANATGTCTAATATAATTTTGTAGTAATTTGGGCTTTGAAGCAAGTGCTGTGTTGTCAAGGCTCAGAACAATACTGATTCTACTTACAAAGTCACATGAACATTTTGGAAAGCAAAAAGGAAGCCCTGAAAGACTAATAAATACATCTAATATAAGGTACATCCCAGTACTAGTGTTCATGTTTCACTAATTTATTTTGAGTGATCCTTGCCTGTTGTTTTTTAGTTCTGCCTTGATGAACTTCTGTAATACTGTTATAACTCTAGAGAATTTCTGCTGAGTGTTCAAAATGCTTTGTGTTTGAGACTTCAAGCCTGAAAAATACAAATTTACTTCAGTGCTAACTTAATTTCCCCTGAAATAGAGTAAAAAAGCAGAAAACTGGAGGAGCTTAGAAACATTGGAGTATAGGGCGGAGAAAACAGCCTATGTAACTCAAATGATTATGATGGGTAAAACTCTTGACTTTGCTTCTTCAGTGCTAGAAGATTCTTTTTTCTTTTAAAAGAGATGGAATCAAATAGCTTAAGATTTAAACAGTCTCACTTCAACTTTTATATGATTTTCTGTGGATTAAATCATATTTGGAGCCTGACACTCCTTCTCAGATTAAATTTAAATGAAGACAACCTTCTTTGAAGATAGTGGAATAGTTCCAGTGCAAAATTGGCTCCATTGTGAGGGTAATCAGGCCAGCTAGTGGCAATACGAGAAAGGTGACAGCAGTTTTACCCATGGGAAGCATCTATAGTTGCTTTAGTCCCTGCAGGATATCTCTCTATGGACTTCAAAGAGTGCAGTCAATAGAATAAATACCTTGGTCACATTCTGAAAATGACACTTACAAAAGGAAGTTATTAGTGGTTTGAATTTCTAGTGTTCAGAGCATTTAAAGGTGAGATGTGCAGCCCTGCATACTGAGATTCAAAGGATGGCAAATAGACATAAAAAGTTTTCTCACTTATTTTAGTGAGAGAAATAGAATGTAAGATCAGGAAAAAAATAGTCATGCTAAGATTGGAGACAGCTTTCCCTTGGTCTCTCCAGTAACTCTCTTTGAAAGATGGTTATCACCATTTTTTAATGTGGAAAGAGTAGTAGTCTTGCATTTAAATTGTGTACTTCAGCATTCAGAGTTTCAGATGGGTTTCTCAGTATTCCTTGTGTTATGTGAATAGGATAATTGCTCTGCTTCCTCATCTGAAAATATCTGTATATTTCTGATTTGTCACCATTAAAAATTCAGTTATCACTAGAAAAGTATTTAATGTTTTATTTTCTGTCAGGTTCTCTTTTCTGCCTAAGCTCTGCACAGTGCAGAAATAGGTTTGGGTAAGTAGAAACAGTAGTAAAACTTTCATACTTACAACTGAATTTTCTTGTCCCTACCCCAGTAGCATGTGGTCCAGCTGCAGAAAACTTAGTAAGCTAGAGTCTGTCCAGAGCAATGTAGTAATATTCAGAATATCTATGGTGGAATTAGGCTAGGTAAGTTATTGAAAGCAGTAAAATTTATCAGGTTTTGCTGCAGCAAACATGGATACAGAGACAACTGCAATCTTCTACCTTGGATGTTCCTCTGCATGTGCACCCATAAGGCACACTTGTTCACCTGGTGTCAAAAAGCTCCATCTCATCTGGTTTCCCCTATGTCCTTGCCCTTGGCAGCAGTACAATAATTGCCTAGTCAGAACTCTGCTCATGGTTACACCTGTGTTTGCGTATAAATGCCAAGAAATTATGATGTTTAGCAGTAGTGAGAAAATGTTTACAATGATATTCTTAAAGTATAATTTTTAGGGAACTAATGTGAAATTGTGAAATGCAAATTTCAAACAAATATGATTCAGTGAACCAGAAACAAATTAGCTGCCACTTAAAAATGTCATTAACACATTCAGAAATGCCTTATTTATTAACATCTTCAGATAGAAAATAGTACTAGGCTGAAATAAAAGCTGACTTTGAATTACACTGTCCAAATACGTGCATGAAATACTGCTTGATTTTATAAATTCTAGCAGAATTAATATGTTCATATTTTACACTGAGAAACAGGGAGAATACAGATTTTCCTCAGTCTCTCCGATTGGCAGCCTACCCTGGAGAGGGAGGAACTTTATGTACATGTTACTTTGGAAATCTATTGAAACAAAGTGGATGCTCCTTACATGGGGGTGCAATGCCACCAGTATAACCATATCACTTTTCCCTCTTCCTAAAGCAATTAGTCATATTTTCATTGGCTCATAGGTGCTGCAACAACAACTGACTCCATCTAAACTGATACTGTTTCTGATCATCAGACAACATGTCTGGGGAATGCTTCTGTGCTGGTTATTCACATATTTTTGCTCTCCTTATCTGCCTGGTGTATATTTGTTTGGAGAAATTCTGGTCTTTTTGTGTCATTACAATCTACATTTTTTGCTCTTTTTTATATCTCAGTGGAGTGAAGGACTTCAAAAAGATGTAAAAGAGTGACATAAAAACTCGAGCTTCTAAATTCTGTGCGTCTTGCCAGAGGTCATTTTAAGTCTGAGTGAAGTTTGAGGCATATCTGCATAAAACAATAGCAACACATAACCCAAGTATTGCAATGGCAAATGTAAACTCAGACTTCGAAGTACACAAACTCCTGTGTTTGACTATTTCTTGGAGTTTCTGAAAGAGTTCACTTGAGGTATTGATCTCAGTAGGATAGTAGCAGCCATGGAAATTATGAAATTCACTACTAGTCCTTTTTTAAAAAATGTAGGTACCAAGGCATTCTGATTTATACTGATCTATTTTCCTTCTTTGAAGTGTCAGAGAAAAACCATTGGGAAAAAATGCAGTGTAGGGATGGAGCCAAATGCAGGACAGAAAAGCAAAGCTATTAAATGAGTTTTGAGATCAAAAAAACTATTTTATCGTGGAGAGAGATTAACAGCAGTTTCAAGCCACTTGAATTTGGATTACTTTGCTCTTGTATACACCTTAAATCAAGTAGAACAGTTAGTAAACAACTTCAAACATTTCTTTATGAGCATCAGAAGTTGTAAACTTGCATCAATGAATAAATGCAAATATTTTAAACAGAAACTAGGGTCTGCTTTTGCTGAAGTCACGTGCAGAGCCCCAAACTGACTCTAGTGTTCAGTGTGAGGGACCTGCTCTGTACAGTAGGCATAGTCTAGCACATCCATGTTGTTAAAACACAGCTGTTTCAGATAGAGTAGCATGTTCAATGGCTGGAATTATAGAATAACTACAGAGCTTCTTTAGGTTATCTCATCCAATCCCTACTCAAATCCGGCATGGCCTAAGGCATTTGCTCGTGACCTTGTTCAGTCAAGTTTTGAATACGTTCAAGGAGGAACATTAATCAGCTGGGTAAGCTGCTCTTGTGGCTGATCACCTACATTGTGATTTTTTCCTAATACCTGTGTCTATCACCCATCACCTTCTTGCTGTGCACCACCAAGGACTGTCTGATTCCATTGTCCTGCTGCCTTGTTGGGCAACATCTCCAGCTAGGTCATCATTTGCCTTCTCCTGAAAACTGAATAAACCCGGCTCTCAGCTTCACGCTGTATGCCATGGACTTCAGCCCACTGTCCATCTGTCTTGCCTCTGCTGAGTTCATTTCACTGTCACTTCTCTGTATCCCTCCTAAAGTTTCTGTTATGCACAAGGGCAAGGGATGTTGCTTTACTTTTTTTTTTTTCTGGGTATGCTTCCAACTTCCTCTTACTGAAGGTAAGGATCAGGAGAGAAATTAACAGAGTAGGATACATAAAGCATTTATTCCTGCCTGTTTCTATGGCATAATGCAAGAATTTTGCAGTAATAGAAATTGTACATCCGCAACACAGGTATTTTTTATAATTTCAAATCATACTGTTTTAAAACTGGGTTGCAATAATTTGTCTGAATGAATGAGGACAAATGAGGTTGCTAGGAAGCCAAATGTTGTTTATCCAGGGAGTTCAGAGGGAGGAACGAATTTAGATCCAGCTCTGTAAAAGTATGAAATACTTATCCAAGAAAATTACATAATCGTAATTCTGCCCTACATCATTTGCAAAGAAAGATCAAATATACTGGTTAAACCAATTAATTTAACCAGAGTTCAAAAACACTAAAATGTCATTGCCAGAGGTATAAGATGTTGTGTGTTGTCAGAACACAATAAAGGTAAGGTTCTACTCCAAGTAAGACTTCCTTGTAATAGAAAACATCCCAAATCTTCACATATAGATTTTGTGCAATTTTTCAGTGACTTATAGCTAGAGGTACATGCAGCCATATTGTGAATACTGAACTTTGCCTCCTATGACACTCTCAAAGCCAAGAGCTACATGGCAAAGGCCATCAGGAATCTCTTCATACTGTTTCACAAAAAAAGTTAGTTGTCTTAACCCATCAAAATATCAGAAGTAAACTTCAGGTTCCTCTTCACTCCCTTACTACATGCAAAATGCTTTTAAAAGCGGAAACTCCAAATGAATAGGAAAATCTTCTCTTTCACAAAGTGGTATATTTTATCAGGGAAAACAGAAATAGTGCTTATAAAACCACATTCTGCAAATTAGGCTTATAGATGGCTGCCATATTACACCTCACATCACCAATATAGACTAGCAACTTTAATTTTAAGATATATATTTTGTGGGATGCATGAAACATTTGAAGTGATTGAAATTTATATTGAACTGATTAGATGTTTCCCCCTTTCTCCTTACATTATTAATAAGGTCAATGTGCATATTAACAAAGTCCTCCAGGAAATTCAGAAAGGTAAAAAGCAAAGCCTGCACACAGACAGATGAGCAATCAAACACAAAATACAAATTAAACACAGGACTCTTCTTGATTTATAAGCTGTCTTATTACTGCATTTGTAAATACATTATTTTCTTTTGTCCCCTGTGGCAGTCTTGTGTCTCTTCAAATTATTAGCATTATAGAAGATATGAAAATTATAATCAAAGGGTAATTAAAACCAAGTTGTAAAATTCTGAACTGCTGAAAGAAGATATTTCAGAGTCTATTATAGGACAGAATAGTTAAAATTAATATTTTTAAAACAGCTTGATGATACAGCTAAGTAGATATTGGTTAATGTTTCAGAAGGTCTGGATACAAAAAGACATTTAAATACTGCGATGCATATGCCTTCACAGGATCTACGCTGAGACTCACAAGCACATGCCAAGGGCCAGGTGCCTAAATAGGCCAACAGCTTGTGTCACACTGTAGGACCTTGCTTAAATTCTGCCTTACTTGAATTTCATTACTGAGGAAATGCATTTGGGCAGGACTGTCTGGATCATCCTTGGCTCCTTTAATGCAAACCAGAGTATATTATTCTTGGCATGTAAGAGAGTCATTGGAACACAGCAAAGCAGTTGTTTTAAGGTCTGTGCACTCCTTGGCACTGTGTGTTCTAGGCACATCTACTGTGTTATGGAAGAATGTAGTACCCACATTTTCTGCTCTCTCAAGAAATTTTCATAGAACAGCAGAGAGGGAAGAAAAGAGAAAACAATTTCTATTTCTGTCCCTTGTTTTTTCCATGTGGAATGCACTGGAGAATTGTTTACCTGGAATCATTTGTTGATTGGATTCTGGTGAGCATTGTTTGGCCCTGATGGCCAATCATGTCCACCTGTGTCTGGACTCTCTCTGGGGAGGGAGTCACGAGAGAAGTTACAGTGAGTAGTTAGATACGGCAGTTAGAAGTTAGGATGTAGTTTTAGGATCTCCTCTTTAAATAATATATTAATGTATTGTAATATAGTTATAATAAAGAAACTATTCAGCCTTCTGAACTGGAGTCAACATCATCTCTTCCCATCTCAGGTTCACTTGCATTTTTCCCTGCAACAAAAGAGCACCAGTACAGACAGGGTAGGCAGAAATGGTAGTTTTCCCATCTTTTGGAAAGTCTGAACCATTATGCAGTTGGGAACACAAGATTCAAGGGGCAGTATACGAAGACATGCCTTAAGGAGCATGCCTTTGCATTCATGTTAGGTTGCATAATGGGGACAGGGCTGTAGCCTCTCCAAAATCCTTGGTCATTACGATATTTTATGCATTTTAAACCAAGTAGTTACTGAACAAAGTCCCCATGTACTCGTGAGAACAGAGTTTGGCAACCACACCATTCTTTCGGGGCGGTGGGAGTACCCTAGCCTCACTTGTCTGGTGACAAGTCTCTCACACCTGGAAAGCTCAGGTGTCCTGCTCTATAGAGGAAGGTTCTGGGCTAGAATATCATGTTGGCAGCACTTTTTTCTCTTACATCCATATATTTAATGGAGACAGCTGAAACTTAACATGTCTGTAGGGCTGGGATATCTAGCTTTTGAATACCCAAAAAGCCTGCATGTGAAAGAGGGGGCACATCTGTCAGCAGATAGGAAACCAATGGTGTGGACCATAAACATTAGCAAAGCTTACTTAACATGTTGAGAATTTTTTAGTTACAAACAGTGCAGCTGCTTTCTAACATCCTTAGGAATATGAAGACTAATGTAAAGAACAGTATTCTCCAATTGTGAAAGGGTGTTGTGGAAATACGTGCTGCAAACTGAGGTGGAAAACTACCATCTTTCAAGTGGTATATCAAGTTTGAATTAGATAAGTGTATTAAATTCACGTCTTTTCACTCTCGTTTCTTTGTCTCAGTAAGGGTAACAGGGATGATAAAAATATTAGCAAATCAACAGTGTCACCAGAACTCATTTCTTCTAAGCAATGAATATTTAAACATCATCTGGGATTGTTCCAGCTATGACACATACCCAAATGCCGTTTTTTTCCATTTATTGCAAGAACAGTTCAGCTAAGAAGCAGGGAAAGATAACCAAGAGCATTTGGCTGTTCAGAGAGTTTCAGACTGAAAATTCAGCGAACTCTCCAGATGTCATGGTTACGCATTTACTTCCTCTTAGCTCCCTTCTGACAATTCTGGTCGGTTTCAGCAAGACCTGGAACCTGACACCATTGATGAGGGTGAAACAGTGCTATATTCTGAACCATGTAGTAAAAGAATTGCAAATTAAATTAAGACAAGTGAGAAGAGCATCGTGAACATCAGAATCATTCATATCAGTTACTACTTATCTTTCCAGTCACAGTGGTTTGCAGTAATTTTTATCAAATGCCATGTTTGTGCTTATTTTTCAAAGCCAGACATCCCTTCATGTCTGTATTTTTGTTAAGCCACTCACCAGTGTTTTGTATTGCAAGGAATACATTTGTTTCTGGGCTTTATTTATTAATTTATTTTAAAGAGCATTTTAATGGGCAGATCTTGATGATGATGAAGAAATTATTCAATCCCTGTGGAGTATTAAAAGGATGTTTCTTCCATCTACAAAAGTCTGCCAAAATACACACTGGTTTTGATTATTCGGGTTGCTGATGACCAGTGTACCACTCCTGACCACTCTACTCTTCCTTCTTTGGATTCTTCTGTCCCTCACCTTATTAATATTCCATATATACTATTGATTTTTACTTGTCCTGTCCTGTTTTACACTATGAGTTTTTAACAATGACAAACAAGACACTTCTATTTTTTCACAGTCTGGATTTACATTGTTTGTTTATTTAAATATTCTATTATCACTTATGAAGGTTGAAAATAAATTTTCTTTGTCTTTCATCTCCTCTTTTACCTCATTCTAATCAATGTTTCAATTTCTGCCTCTCATTGTCTAGGAATGGCTATAATTCCTTCTCTTTCTTCTCATGAAAGAGAGTACAGAACTAGTCTGCTAAAGCTAGAGGAGGTGGAGAAAATTCTGTATAAATTTAAATGTAAAAAAGCTGGCGTTAAAAATTTACTGCGTTGCAATGTCCCTTCAGTCATGCATCATGACATTTCAGTTTGCAGTAGCTCAGAATGTTTGGATGAGATAAAGTGAGCTGAAATGGTGAAAATGAGTAGTTCCATCTTGCCTGCAGAGAAAATATGATGAAAATCATCTTACATTCTTCCTCAGCAACATGGCTAATTAACTTTTATATTCTCTGAATACAATAGTTTATCCAAAATAAAAATCAAAAGAAACAAAGGTAACACTTCTTAAGTTTCTTTTTTTCTTTTCTTTTTTTTTTTTTTTGTTAAAAGGGAACATTTAGAAATGTTGAAGAAGATTTATGAAAATCATGAAGACAGTGTCAATGCTCTAAGGATTATTCTGCATTTAATTTAAATGATTTTAGTCTTCAAACTCTTAAATGAAGATGTTTGTATAGGGATTTAACATACATTAAAGTTGAGAACAGAATTTACACCCTTGATGTGTTTGTCTTACTGTTTTGAATATTTAACATTCAATCTGTAAAATAGAAGTGAGTGATTATCAATAGTAGGATATCTAGTGTAAAGCTTTATTTTTAGAATTTGGAATAACACTTACTGGGAGATTATTTGACATAGAGTTTAGGAAAAAATTCTTGTGAGCTTCAGATTTCAGTGGAATTATAGAGGAATATAAATCAATTTCTCCTTAAACCCAAAATTGCAAGATGTAGGACCTTGGTCATGGCATTTATCATGTATTTGTTAATAGATATTTTTCAGTAGTTAAGAATGTTCATATGTGACCATACCAAAAGGCAATTTAACCCAAATCCTGCCATTGAGAATAATCACAAGAGGATGCCCAGGAAAACTTGTATGAAGAGTGAAATCAGAAACAACATCAATATTTCCTCTGATGATATCTCAGATTCTAAAGTTTTTAAAATTTAGCCAAATGTAATTCCTGTGCAATTAGTGATCCTCGGTGGTTTTTCCTTCATGAATCTCTCCAGCCTCTCACTGAAAACATTCAACTTGTGTAAGTGTTTAAAAAGATGCTGTCCTTCATTTAGATTCTAAAACTAAATAAATATAAAACATTTGAAGAGGTGAAGGTTTTCATAAACATAGGAAGAGCAGAAATTTATAAAAGTCAGTATATGGACTTTTTCTTTCATTTCAGATTATCTTCCAGCAAAATTTGGAGTATATGGTTCTTTGGATTTATTGGAATCTGTGAAAATCAGACACTAAGGAATAATTTTGTTGTTTATATCATACTGGAGAATTTGGAAAGACTTGGTAATGTTTCCATTGTTCAGAGTATCTTGGCATTTGTAGTAAAACAAAATCCAAGCCAGATATTTTTTAAAGATATTTTTAAAATTATGATTTTTACTTGCAACCAGTTTGAATCAGAAAGTTTCTAACATATGGCAGAGAGAGAACATGAAACCATATGCACCCAGCACTGGGACTGTGTGCCTGAGAAAAAAACATTTTGCTATTTTTATGTCGGCCAGCAGGTGTCAATACCCCAAAGTGAAGATGCTGCCCAGCAGCCAGATCCAGTTAGAAAGAGGCTGGAACAGGGAGTGTAAGTATTTTGGATGTCTCACTTTGAAAGTTGACTTTGTGAAGTGCTTTGTCACCACCGTAAAGCAAGCCATCTTCTGAGGGGAAAGAGGAGAGGGAAATTAAGCAAACCCTCAATTCCCATAGTAGGTACCTCTTAGTTTCTTTTCCTACTGATCCTAGCATTTTCATTCTCCACCCCCAGAACTGCAAAGCTTTGTAGTCTCTGACTTCAGTCTTCAAAGCCCTCTGTGCTCCCTATCCATCCTAGCCAAATCCAGAGCCAAACAGCGGAAAAGCAGCTAAAAGTGAGATACTTGGTGATTTTGATCAGTGCAATGTACTTTAATCAAACCTGTTGATGTGCTATTGCATCCTAAATATTTTTCTCCTGGAAGTGTTATTCTAATCCATACTGTTGGATGTTTTCTGTGATACCTGTTAGTTGCTAAAATAAAAAAAAAAAATCTAAAGTGAAATTTGTTTTCAACAAAAAATTTCAGAATTTAAGTATTTGCTCTTTTTTTCACTCATTTTAGGCCTTCATGAAATAGAATCTTGTAATATTTTGTGTAGTTCCATTATGTCCTTCTAGACTCAGCTTTGAAATCTCTTCAGTTAGTAGTAAAACCATCTTTTTTTTTCCATATTATTATAGATTAGGCATAATGAGCACAGATTGGGTAGCTCTCAGGGAAGACGTGGTTCTTTTACAATTTCAGACTTTTTATTCCTGATTTCCACAGTGGTAGGGCTTGCAAGATTTATCCTTATGTTTTAAACACTGTATAACTCTAATAATGAAACAGTCATATCCATTAATTACATTGTTTCACTATTTTTTTTTTATTTTATTTTTGTGTAGCCTATTGAGGTAGAACATTTTGCTTTGGAATTTTTCTGATCTCTGATACCAAGCAAAGACTTGTGAAAAGTTGACGCAATTTAGGCAAATGTAAAATTATCATATTACTCTCATAGCACTGGTGTCTATCTACCACTCATCAAAAAGTCCTGTCTCAAATTAAATGTTTTGAGCTATTGAAATTCTGGCCTTAACTTTCTACTAGCTGCTGTTGTACAGTGATCTAGTAAGAGCTAGGAATTTACATAATCCATTTTTAATTCAATCAAAGGCTGTCAGCAACACGTTAGATAATATTTCCATCAGAAGTAACTTAAAAACAACAACAACCTGAAAGATTAAAAACCTCTTCCTTTTGAAGATAATAATCTTAGTGAATTTTAACAGATTGCTTTAGCAGATGGAGACGTGATATTCACTATAGTAAATTACATTAACATGCTCTCAGACAGAGATGTCACATTTGCCACAGTAATTTACATTAACATCATTTGAGACAGATTTGATTCCCCAAAAAGAATCAGAAACAACATTTTATCAATTCATTTTCTATCGCCACTTCTTCAGATAATTGTCAGCCTGGTGTGGGACATGTTTTTGGTTAAGGATGCCATGATGAACAGGACAGACATCTATAAACTATACAATATACATGATCCTGCATGGTACCAAACCAACACCATGTACCAATACATAAAGCAAATAAATTCCATTTATTGGTACAGCGTTACTCTTGACTCAGGGACTCATATTAATTTGACTTTTAGACAAGATACCTGCTCTTTTGCATTTCTATATAGCTTTCTACCAGTTCTTTCAGGAGATCTTACCTTAAAATATTGATGAAGAACATTCTGAAAAGAAATTTAACCATCCATACTATGTGTTGGCATCTTTAGGCAGAAGGCTGTGTGAGTGCAACTTATCTGTCATCCAGTATTGTGCAGGGGATCTGGGAAATGTTTATAATGACAACTGGTCTACTGTGTGAAAGAAAGTATTCCTGCATCTCTGTGGACCACCTGAAATAATTAATTGTCTCAAGCTCTTTCATCTAGTCCTAAAACTAGGACAGAACATGCAAAATCCATGAGCAACAGACAAGCCTGATAAAGCTGCACTGGGAGAAAACAAAGCAGCTGTCTGGAGTTTTACTGAGTTGTTTTCAAGAGCTGCTCCTCAAATTACTGGATTTCTGAGTAATACCAGCAAGAGACTCCACAGTTCCTGCTATGGAGCTTCAAAGACATTCTTATGGTCAGAGGCTTAGAGGCCAGCTTTAGAGAAAATACTTGAGGGATATTTTAGGAGAGTAACTTGAGGTTGTGGTGAGACCATTTCAAATGATTCTCCCTGTGACTTGTCTCTAAATAGATCCTAGAAATGACCAGAAAAGTTTGGGAGACTTGTTTCTTAAGACTATGAATCCTTAAAGTCTTAAATCCAAGCCTGCTTAGAGCAATTAAAAATGCTCACATTTCCTCAACTAGGCAATACTATATCAATTAAAAACTTACATACAGCATCTCTACATATATTTTAGAAAATCAGATGCTGTACAGTGAGAGATTCTGAATGATATAACAGGCTGATTTGAAGCAAGCAATGTTTTAATGCAGGACTTTGTGAAAGTCCTGATGACTCTCCAAAACACTGCCAAAAGCCTGTGTGGGGTGTCACACAGTGAGATTTTTCTGTTCTGGCTTTTTCTTTTTCTTTTTTTTTTTTTTTTTTTTAATGCACGCTTGAGCTTTTAAATTTGGAAATTATAATGCTACACAGCTGTAAATCAAAATAGGTTAGGATTAAGATTGCTTTTTAATTGTTCAGTGTGTAGTGTTGGGTTGTGACCGGTGTAATCATGATTCACACTTGTAGTGTCTGTGAAGGACACTGCAGTTTGTGGTTTCCCCACCTCAAATATAAGCAAAGTATGGAATAAAATGGCATTGCAAGCCAAGCCTTCTTCCAAATGATACGCATTCACCTTGAAGAAGTGACTGCTGATTCTGCCTGGTTCACAGAGCTCCTTTTGATAGCCACTGGTTCACAGAGCTCCTTTTAGCAAGCCACTAAAGCCAGTCTTATTTTGATCCCCAAATGTCCCATATTTTGTCTACTGGGGCCTGACTAAAGGCCTTGAACTGTAGTTTGCAGATGTTTGTCACCCTCTGAGACATGTGCATTGTGTGGGGAAGTGCTCAGTGAAACCCCTAGGAGAGGAGTCAAGTATTTAGGACATCACCAGGAGTATGGAACTGGTGAAATTTGGCTGGGACATCTCATTGCCTTCTCTATTTGTAAAATGGGGATTATCCTCAGTCATTGTCAGACAGGGAAAGCGTAAGGAAAAAAAGTATCAGTTCTCAGACACCTGTCAGAAGGAAGAGCACCAGGGGATGAGTAGAAGAATTTAATCATCCCCTTCAGAGAACACCTTCAAGGTTAGTGTGATGATCCAGTTATTGAGAGATGCCTCTACCTGAATTTAGGTACAGACGAGACCATATGCCAAAATCATGTACTGGGTTGACCCTGGTTGGCTGCCTGGCATGCTACAAAGCCATCCTACCAAGCTGCCCTCTCACTGCCCTCCACAGATGAAAAGGGGAGAGAAAATATAACAAAGAGTTCATGACTTTAGATAAGGACTGGGAGAGATCACTCACCAGCACAGGTACTACCAGCACAGGTAAGACAGGCTAGAATTAGAGATATTAATTGAGTTTTTTGCTAACAAAATCAGAGTAGGATAATGCAAGTAAAATAAGACTTTAAAAACCCCACCTCTCCCTCACTTCTCCTTCCTTCTCAACTCTACCTGCTCCCCAACAGCAGTGCAGGGACACAGGGAATGGGTGTTAGGGTCAGTTCATCACATGTTTTTCTGCTGCTACTCAGGGAGAAGAGTCTTTGCCCTGCTCCAGTGTGGGGGCCCTTCCACAGGAGATGGTTCTCCATGAACTTCTCCATTGTGAGTCCACCCCACAGGCAACAGCTCCCCACAAGTTGCTGCCTGGGGCTTGGCTGCTGGCTGGGCTTAAACCACAAAAGGTTTGGTCAATAGTACCACCTTTATCTTCTCTCATGCTCCTGTTATGTGGCTTAATTTATAGTCCAGGTTCCAGGAATCCATGGAGGCATATCTGGGAGCAGGAGTGAGTGTGCGTGGGGAGGGGGGCTTTGGTGGTCACAGATGCCATTAGTTCCATAACTTGGGGTGATAGCAGTGATATGAGCACAAGCAGCTGCTGTTCCACCCAGTTTGCCATAGAGGGAACCCTTGTCTCCCACCAGTGCCACCTTGCTGCTCCATTCTGCAAAGTTCTTCTGTGGTTTTAACAGTGCATGAGACAGGCAACTGTGATTTTTAAGTCCTTACAGTTATCAGATTAAAAATAACTATTAAAAAATTGCAGTTATGGCAAAACAAGGCATGGTACATATGCTCTTTCAATTAATTAGTAGTCTCCTTTTAGTAATGAATGAGACAAATGTCCTGAGGACCAAGGGGTCTTATCACCATACACAGGGAAGCCTATCAAGATTTTATGGGCAATCTTAACTCTATCATTTCCTTATTTTGGAGTGTTTTGATGTACTTTTTAATTCTCAATTTTCCTTCTGAAGGTAGGTGGTTTGCTATTAACAAGCAATTTAATGGATTATCTGAAAGAAATGGAATAGCAGTGAATGTTTCCCAGCCTAATTTCACATCAATTTAGCATGATCAGGATATATTCCTTGTTCAGTGGTGCAGTTCTGACTGTCTGCATCATCCATGGAGATTTAGGTCACTTAAATCTGATATTTGATCTAATCATCCTTTAGGAATATAGGTCAGCTGCAGCACTGATCTTGTGTTGTAAAGGAAAAACTCTCTGGTTTTGGATATAAGCCACTTTAAGGCATTTACCTTTTTTTTTTTAAGTTTGAAAATAGACCTTACTCTTCTTACACACAAAACCAAAGTCCTTCTAGGCATTTTAGCTGGGTAGTCTACTTCCACTAACTGGTGTTCTGCACTCAGGAGTTTGCTGGTTGCTCACAAAGCTCATGTGTTGCTCATTGATGTGTTTTCTCAGTCCCAGTTTTCCCAATGCCTTCTCAGAGCTTGCAAAAGTTTAGAGCAGTCTGGCTCTTACTTCTGTGTGAAAGGCTCCTACACACTACAATGTGATTGCTGAAGCCAGGTAAGGTGCTGCCTACACTGGAAATTTATACTGATTTAAAGTTGGTGCAGTAAGTAAACTAATCCACTCCCTCATCTCAATTCCTCTTCCCCTACTATAAACATATACATGTGAGATACATGAAATGACATGTACCCATATTCTGTCCAGTAAAGCATTATACTTATAACAGAAAGATTACAGCAATGAATCTCAGGTAGAGAGGGGAGAGTCATAACTTATCTGAGAAGAATTGATTTGTGTACTACCATCTCACCAGAAATGGCTGCAAAGTGTATACCATCTGATGGAAACTTCAAAAACCTCCTTTCTCTTTGCCCCCCTTCTGTTCTGTCTGAGTGGGAAACAAAGTGTAATAATTTTTTCCTCAAAAAAATCTTTTTTACTTTTAAACAAGCCAGAGATCTTCACTCCTCTGGGTTACAAAAAGTCCTGTTTTCCAGAACTAATAATACTTTCCAAAGATCTTGCACAGATTGCAGAAGTCACTACAATGGCATTCTGCCAAATAATTATACAAAAATTTTTAAATATGTCATTGCAAAACTTTAAAGAAAAAAGCACAAAGGATGATCAAGAGTGAGTTAAAGAAGTGTTATGTGAAGAGAAGCATGTTGGTGTTTATCTTAAAAAATTCCATTATATTAAACATGTTAACAAACAGAAGGTAGTACAATGAATCTTAAAGAGAAATGTTGCTATATTAGAGCCAATAAAAGGCAAATATAGAGAAATATGGTACTTTCCTATCTGTTTTTGTTTCAGAAAGAATGAGGTGCAAAGAGCTGTAAGTCTGTGTTAATCATATGACTAGATGCTTGAAAAAAGCTTCACAGAAATTGGTGGGGTTCCATGGAAGAATTAGAACCCATCTTCATGTATTACCTTGGATGACTGGGTGTGAACAATGAATAAAAAGTAAAGCTCTAGTAGTCTAAGATGCCTTTAGTAAAGCTCACATAGCTAACTTCCTATGTTTCTCTTGAAGTTAATTCAAAGCCAGTTTGTACGTCGAGGGGAAATGCTGTCTATGATCCTGTGATATTGCTCACATTCAGAGGCAACTGAAAACTTAAAACTGAACATGGAAGGACACAATGCAGAGCTGCTACAAAAATGCTGCTTTCTCAGAATTGTTACTTAAGGCTGGGAACCAGTGATGGCTGGGAACTGCTGTTCTGCACATTTCCTTTGATCCAAAACCAAGCTTTTAAAGAGAACTTAAAGTCTGGTCAGTGAAAAATCTTGGATGCTTTTGAAAATGTTACTCTGCATTCCTGAATGTAGGAAGTGTGATTAATACTGTAGATAGAATTGCAAAACGTGTTTTTCGGTTTGAATCTATTAAAGAGATTCATTTTTATTACACTGAGAAAGTAACCTGAATCTTCTATTTTTGATGCATTGTGGAAACAGAAGGGTTGAGCTGAGTTTATTTTTATCAGTATTTTGCACTTGCAGGTGAAATTTGACAGAATGTCACAACTTACTTTCCATTTGATTTCTAGCAATTACCAGTCTACACCTTCTCCTGAATTAACAGCCTGGAGACATGAAAATTTCATATTCTGACTCAGTTGCACTCGGATTTTGGTATTCTTTTTTTCTCCCATTCCTTGAAAACTTTAGGGTTATGAGTGGCAAACTGTATTTTTTATTCATTTTATAAAAATTAAATTCTAGATACCTGCTATGAGATCATATTTCCTGACACAAATCATAGTCCCCAATGCTGTTATCACTGATGATATTCCTTACATTATACACAAGTTTATATTCAGTCTATGAGGTAAGCTAATTAAATAAGAGAGACCTATACAGATATTTTTCCATGTTACTTTTCAATTCAGTGCTCCCAGCTCTAGCTGGTGGATTTTCTGCAGTGTGGGAACAATGCAGTTGTTCAGCATATACTTTAGTGTCATGTGTCTACCCTGGCTGGGAGACATGAGGAGAGCAGATAGAATAAGGAGTCCAAGTTAAATTACATCAGTGGGGTGGATGCAAGTAAATAATGATTGTGTTAAGCAAAGGTATTTATTTTTCTAATATTGCCATGGTTATTAGCAAAACTCATGCTGGTTTAAGACTGGGAGCCAGCTGGGCCTACAGTTAAGAATAATTGTTGTTGCTGTTCTGTGCAATGCTTTATGAGGTCCTGCTGGGTTTATAATTAATTCAAAGTGCACTGGGACTATTACATGGCTATGCACGTTGCTTGATCCTTCTCAACATCTATGGAATTTCTTGGATTTGGATGCTGGGATCTGGACTGTCTTAGAAATTTGGTAAAAAGAATGTAAAAAGGTGTTGTCTGATTACAGGGGTTAGACTTCTCCTTCCTTGTTTTCCTTCGCTCTGCTGGAATAAATTCAGTAATTTATGTGGGGAAAGTACAGGGACATAGCACGTTCTTGTCCAGAACAGGAAAGAGGGAGATCTTACTTAAGATCTGTGGTCTCCTTTGACTCCACTTTCCAGTGCCATGATCCTGGTTTATAGCTTATTCTCTGTCTTAAAATAAGAGAATGACAGTACCAGTACTGTTAGATTTGAGGGCTGAATCACAATATTGAAGACAGTGGGGTCTTATTTTCCCCACTGTCCGACATTGACAGTGATGACAATGTGGGACTGCTACAAAATTTAGCACAGAATTCTGTGGTGTCCAGATACTTGAATTTCAGGCCCAGGATTAACATGGATTTTTATCACTTGAATACTGGTGAAACTTGGGAGAAACTTCTGAACTGAAGTCCTCAGACCTGTAAAAAGTCTTGGGGACAGCAGAATGGAGAAGTCTACAGAATCAACTGAAGAAAGAAATACATCTGGTTTAATACTGCATTTGGTGTTTGTTTTCATAAGCCTTCAATTCACTGATGTGCCTTTTGATAGTTGGCTTCAAATGTGTAACATTTGAGGCACTGTTACTGTTAGCTTTAGAGGGGCATCTGAGAAGAAGGTAAAGGATGAGGATAAGCTGAATTCTACCATTCTCTTCATCTGAGTGACAGCATCTTGACCATGAGTCATATCTTAGAGCTTAGACATTTAAAACCTGAATGTCTAAGTCTTAGATTACTGTATCAGTTCCTTCTGGCGGAAATCAAAATAAAGAAAAAAGTGTATTTACAGGCCATTTCAACTCCTAAAACAGGTGAGGTGACTTTGAATGCATATCAGCCTAAGTGTATGAATTAAATTGTCATGAATCTCATTATCACTTTCATTTTATATATAAAACTTTCTCTTCCTTGAAAAGAAATCAGCATGGAAAGTCATTAAGACTTCTGTTTTGTCTTCACAAGTGAAGAAGATTTGAATTTTCCTGTACTTATAGACTGTTCAGTTTTAAAATATAGTGTTATACTTTGAGGGGTTGCTCTTTGTGTAAGGATAATTTTCAGGTCTCAGGCAACTGTTCTAACTGGGCAGCTATACAGATAATTTTCATACCATTTCTGAGTTCAGGAGAAAATGAGATGAGAAACCTGAGGATGGATGAGAAATCTGAGATAGGACAAGTTTTATGATTAAAGGTACACTTAGATTTTGTGAGAGAATTCTGGTGATTTTGAAAGAACAAGACGTCCTTCTCCAGCACTCTAGTACTTCCCATAGGTTAGAGTTCATGAGGAATTTGCACTCTGGTGGGGATTTCCAGAGCTTACAGTCAAACAGGAATGGCTGTGAATACTGGAGAACTCACTTTATCTTTGCTGCTGATTCAGCCTGTGTTCTCTAGTCTATCATTGAAATGATTGCCTTTCTCCATGACAGAGGAAAAATACTTCTGTTCTAAAACAGAATAGAAGAGGAAGCTTCTTGGCTCTGGTATCCACTTGATAAGATACCAACATGAAAGAGCAGAAGGACTTATACCAGCCATTAATGAACCTCAAATACTTTGGAGATTATGCAACAAATAAAACTTGGACTTTTGTGTGATCGCTTCAAAAAAGATTTTTATTTTTAATAAACATTTGNATAATAATAATAATAATCATGAAGGGCTTTGCTTTTTTGCATTATCTTACTTCATGTTAGGTGTAGACTGGCCACAAAAAAGCTTGGATTTGCAATAACAGGGAGGTTCCAGGACTGTCTTTGATCACAGCACTGGACAAAAGAGACGAGCTGCTTTGCAGATGGCACTACAGACGAGTGAGAGAGTGATAGGTGCCTGTGCAAACAGGGAACTGGACTTTGTGATGTAAAACGTTCAACCAGGAGACCAGATTTATCATTCAGGAAGGCTGTAAAAAAGGGAACACCGTTTCTACAAGGGATATGCTTCTTATGCCTTAGACCACAAAATAAAATGCTACCATTCAGATCTTACTTAAAATTCACTATGTAGACATGCTGTAGATGAAGAGATCTGCTGTGTATAGCATAGCAGAGAATCTAACTCTCTAGTCCTAATTGCTGGTGTAATCCTCTTGGCTTTGATTACAGTATTCTGCTGCCTTTGCCAGGGGAACACCAAAGATGAATTGCCCGGGTTACTGTCTTGGTTAAGTCTCTGTACAACCCAGCAGCACTTGCTTCTTCAGCCACAGTCAGTGATAAAGCTTGCTCTTTAGTAGATATAATTCAATTCTTGTGTAAATATGGGGCTATAAAAGCAATTGAGTTGAAGCTGTTACTTGTATACAGAAGTTGTGGTTTGGATGTGATTGCATATCTAAGACCTTGTCACAGAGTATCTCACCAGGAGGCTCTTCATTTCTGACAGATTTTAAATTAGACTTCTTTTTGCCTAGCTATCTTATCTGACTTTTGATATTTTTCTTAGAGTAAAAGCTGTTCTTGTAGAGTGCATCATTTATATAAAACTTGTTCTAATGTCTAAAGCTTGCAATGACACATGGAATTACAAAAAAAGACAGATCTTTCCTTCAAGTCAATATGCTTCCGTCATTCAGTCTTTGGTTTGGAAAAGACCTCTTATCACAGCATTTGAAAAGCACTGTATGAAACCAGACTACTAATGTTCCAACATGTTTTGTGTGTTGTGCTGTTTCATGCTGAAAGCCAGTTGTAAATGGTGTTTTTGAGGTACTTATTTGTGGAAATGTATTTGTTGCACATAAAAGAACGGGAAAAAAGCCCAAAACACAACAGTGCCCTCAGTGTTATTTCATTCCTTCTGATGAAAACCAGTAAGTGAACAGGAATTCTTTGAGACCATAAAAATGTCCAAGAATAGAAATCTGGTAAAATCAAGGTAATTGCACAAGCCCCACATTATATTTATTTTTTTGGCTGGTGACAACTGAAATTTAATGGCAGGATCTCATATAAAGCAATGTGGTATATTATTCAGTAAAAGCAGACAATCTATCCCAAATGCCCTTTGATGGGTGTTTGAATTCTCCTTCTGCCGCAACGATTTTCAAGGAAATTTGTCTATGTACAAGGTTAGAAATAACCAAATAGTGATCTTTGGTACTCAGGGTATTTTTGTTTCATTTTTATTGTACTTCTGAAGGAAATTACATCTGCTTCAAAACTATTTTTAAAATCCTGTCCTGGAAATATCGAAATGAACTTCCCATTGGATATAGGATCTGAATGTAGAGATTCTAGCAAAGTCCTGTATCCTTAAATTTCAAAACTAATGCTGCTTCCCTGCTTGATGTAAGCCCCTTATACAAATATTTTTTGTTGTCAAGACTCATTGCATTTTATAAGCGAGATATAAAACTGAGAAAAACGAAAAAAGGGGGTGTATATGTGTGTGTGTGTGTGTGTGTGTGTG
>VXBC01008929.1:605750-636629 GCA_013399945.1 Ploceus nigricollis | reverse complement strand
AGGGGGTGTATATGTGTGTGTGTGTGTGTGTGTGTGTGTGTGTGTGTGTGTGTGTGTTTAAAATTGTCACCTCCACAGCTCTTCACCAGGTTAGTAATACTGAATAAATTACCCTTTATTGGAAGCCTGGCCCTGGCTTATGTGAGTATAACTCACATAGTCACAGCTCCAGTGAAAATTTCTGATTTTCTGAGAGTACCATAGCTGGATAATAACATTTCATAGAATGCAGTACAAGAAAGGATATATTATTTCTTATGTACATTCACTACATTTTCTAGATAATTTAAATTCTCTACCTTTTTTGCCCCTACATGTTTAGATTATTTTTCCCACATTATCACTCCATACTCTGACTTAAAAATCACAATAACATAAAAGCAATGGAGAGCAGTTTCATTATCAGTTTGGAGACATTGAGGCAAGGTCTGGCCATGCCTTAAAAAATAATTGAATCTAACATAAAGTTATTTAAGGTGGTGCTAAGTATGTGATAGAAAGTTTTATGATGAAAAAAATATTCTTTCCAAATTCCACCAGCTTAACGAAGCAGTAAAATATTCACAATGAATAATTTATAAGTTGAAATAACTAAAATTTTAAAATGTGAAATAAAATTTTGTGCCCCAAGTAATTGTTTCTATGCTTAAACTACAGGATTACCATATGCACAAAAATATGATATTCATTAAAGAACTTTCTCTTGAAGAAATGTATTTTTCAACATATCTTTCATCTACATGACAGCATTTGACTGTTCATTCTATTACAAAGTAGTAAGACTGAAAGGTAACTCAGATTTTTTTTCCAATTTTTAAAATAGCTTCTTTATTTAGACTAAACTATTAGACTTTAAATGAAGCACCTTCAGAAATCTTTTGAATGAGACTTTATGCCTTAGTACTTTTTCTGATAGAAAGATGTCTATGCATTGTTTTTATAATGTTATAAATCTTCTAAGGGAGCATAAAACATTTAGAGTCCTTTGCCATGAAACATTTCAATTTTGCTCTTAAAATGATGCTTAGACAGCTTCACTGATCCACTGAAAGCTATTCCTGTATGTTATACCCCACAGCTATCTTTGAAGAATAAATCCAGGAAAAGGATCCTTGTTATAAATTATGAATTATAAATTCATCTTTCTAGTCAAGCGCATCTATAAAAATTCACTATCTACTGGCATTCTGCTTTCCAAAATTTGTAAATGCCCTCTTGATCTCTACTGCCACACACAGCAGAGTGGCAACCAATTTTAAAAGATGAATTATATTTTTGTACAAAAACATATTTGTCAAGTTTTCTATCTTCTCAAGATCAAATTTTGATTTTCATTTTTTATTCACTGGATCAGAGTATGATTATGAGAAGGGAACCCTTTCAAATTTGATCTAATTATTCCCATAAAAACTTGGAACTTGAAATCGTAAGAAATTACCCTTTCTTTAAAAAAATATGAGCAAAAAGGCAATGTATTTAAGCAGCAATCATTTTGTATCCATAGACAATTAAAGCGAAGGTTGATATGGATTAAACATCNTCTGACATACAAAGAATTGCATACAAGGTTTAATTTTTGTCTTGCCAAGTAAACAAATACTTTTTAGGCTCCCTCAATTTTCTTATTTTAAAGATATTCTTCTCAGGAGGTTGGTTATTTACAAAGGCTTGTAAATAACCTGAAAGACTTGAAAGAAATAAAATAATTAATGATAAATAAATATAGTCATAACTTAGGTGTTTTTTGCAGTATTGAGGATTTTTCTTTTGTTGTAATTTTGCTTCTGATGGATTTTCTATTTATCTGTCGATAACATACCATTTTTTGGATTCATGAAATATATGTTCTTTAAACCATGTCCTGGTTTCTCTGTCTCTCGAAGTTAGTTCTCTGGGGTGGACAGCTGTTCAGCTTGTTTCTTCTTATAATGAGAATGTCATCTCTCTTTTCTATTATCCAAGGGACACTTTTCCACAGTTTTTCTCCCTCTGAAATTCTCCAGTTGCTGACAGTATTCCATATGTCACTCTAGTGCTAATGTACACCCTTGTGAGATTTGAATCCAATATGATCTTAACCTGGGAGACCTTTAATTGTTTTTGCATAGACTTTGCTTTGATAAAATATAAAAGGCAGCTTATATTTTCAGAACACATGCCATCCTGAGAAGTATTTAATTTGTTGCTGTTATTTCCCTTAATTTATCAGTCAGAAGTCTAGATCATATTGGGAAATTCTGAAAGCACATTAAAAATCATGCCTAAAACTTGCAGAGAAAATGGATTCATTAAAGTATCTTTTTTATTAAACTAGTGCTACTGACTTGATTGCTAAAGTCAACTAGAAGATGTAGGTGTGTTTTGTAAGAATANTTGGGTGAAGAACTTTTTCTTAATTTCTAGCCTAAAACTCCTGACACATCTTCAGTCCAGTTATGTTTGCTTGCTTTTAATGAAGAAAATTCAGTGTTTATAGATAGGAGACCGGATAAGTAATTGGTCTTTTTCATCATAACTGCATAGGAGTTTGACATTTTGCATGATCAGGATGTTCAAAATGTGCATAATTATGTTTTGCAGCGAACTTCTTTGTTAATTCCTGCAGACAATCTAAAAGGCCTACGTAAAAATAATCTGTTGTTTCATACTTTTTCTTCTCATAAAGAGACAAGGTTATACTTTGAAGTATATGATTGAAATAACACAGATTACAAGACATTACGTGATAAGTTTATATTTTTCAATTAAAGAGCAAAAGGCAAGTATGAACTGGAGTCTAAGATAGAGCTATAGAGTCTATCAGGCTCTTAGTAGTTGTACCTAACCATGTAAGTCTCAAATCTCTCTTCTAGGTTAGTCCCCCATCTTCAGCAAAGAGGTATAAAACAGCTTCTATCCCAATATTGCCTCTAAGATCCCATTTTTGTATCATGAAAGAGACAGGTGAGAAGTAGCTTTAAGCTGTACGGCACTAAGCAATATCAGCAATGAGAAACCACTGTGTAAAGGCTGACCCCGGGGATTACTGCCTTGCTGGTGTCATGCCTAGAAAGGAGTTGTTGGGTGAGAAACTTCCACTTACAGACCTGATGAAACTTAGATTTTCTATCACACCCAGATCAGAATCTAGAATTTTAGCTGTGTAACTAAGAGTTTTAGCTCTTCTAGACAACCATCAGCCTCTGTCAAATTTGATGGGGTATGTATCACTAGGCCAGGGGGGAAAAAATTCTACAACCATAGAATTGTCTGGGTTAGATGAGACCTTGAAGATCATCTTGCTTGCACACTTTCAGAGTTCATTATTGTAAAAATAACAGCTTCTCTTGGAAGCTCCTTAAAGAAATCATTCTGATACCTGTTTGTCACAGAAAGTCTGTCCAGTAGAAGAGGGATAAATTAATGCTTTTAATTAACGTGCTGATAATATTAAACCCCAATGTGTATCTGGACAGTTCCCTTGGCTACCACTGTCTTCTCATGAAAGAATAATACCAAAGTCATATTGCATTTGGACCTTTATGTCCAAAGTGTCACATAAAAGTCTCATATATNTTCTCTGGGGTGGACAGCTGTTCAGCTTGTTTCTTCTTATAATGAGAATGTCATCTCTCTTTTCTATTATCCAAGGGACACTTTTCCACAGTTTTTCTCCCTCTGAAATTCTCCAGTTGCTGACAGTATTCCATATGTCACTCTAGTGCTAATGTACACCCTTGTGAGATTTGAATCCAATATGATCTTAACCTGGGAGAACTTTAATTGTTTTTGCATAGACTTTGCTTTGATAAAATATAAAAGGCAGCTAATATTTTCAGAACACATGCCACCCTGAGAAGTATTTAATTTGTTGCTGTTATTTCCCTTAATTTATCAGTCAGAAGTCTAGATCATATTGGGAAATTCTGAAAGCACATTAAAAATCATGCCTAAAACTTGCAGAGAAAATGGATTCATTAAAGTATCTTTTTTATTAAACTAGTGCTACTGACTTGATTGCTAAAGTCAACTAGAAGATGTAGGTGTGTTTTGTAAGAATATATTCTAGCTATGTTTCAAATTTAGTCTCTAAATCTTCCATAATCTATAGTGGCTTAATTGATTTTTTTTTTCAAGTGATGAAACTCAGTGGAACAAATTTTACACCATAAGAGGATTTGGATTTGAAGCAGGTCCTTTTGTTTGTTTTGTGCTGGTTTTTTTGGTTGGTTATTTTCAAACATTTACATTTGCTTGATTAATCCAAAGGTAAAAAGGTGGTCCCTGAGGCAGAGTAGATGGAAAACTGAACACTGCAAAGGCAAAGGAACATGCAGGATCCCTTGTCTCGCAGCATGAAACTCAACATTTATCTTGATTATCTGCTACATTTATTTATGGACTTATGAATATAGTCTTCCTTGTGACCTTACCTTGAAACTGTAGGCTATCTTTGACTGAGATAGCTACTTTACTAAGATAATTAGCATAGTAATGTGCTTGCTTAAGTGCACTTGCTTTCAAAATTTTAATAACTACTATTAAAAGTGTCTACAGAAGACTTATTCTGTCAAAATGCAACACGAGTCACAGAGCTATTGGTAAATTTTTGAGATATATTAGTATATTTTAGAAGTTGCTTTTAGATTATACCAAAGTGTTTTGGTATTCAGTGATAAAGTATTTGTAATCATTCTTCAGTTTAATCTTCTGAAATGTTAGTAAATGTCCAGGATAATACTTTTTCGTGGCTGACGCAGTGAAAAAGGTGTTGGAAGCCTAAAGCTGCATGAGCTGAAAAGACAGTACCTAATTCTATTTTCTCCAGATTTCTCCTCTATTCCTCTTGCATAAATTTATGAGATTTATAGCTTCTTCTTAGGCAGTGTGTACCTCCTATCTATTTCTCCTTCACAGGATAATATCTCCAGCATTATCATCTTTACCCATGCAGGAGCTCTGCCTTCCTGATCATGAGATACTACAGAAAACAAAAAAGTGAACATTTCTGGCTTGAGGCTATTCTGATAACTGTGAATGTCAGACTTACAAACAAACACAGAATGAAAATATTCTTAATGAATCAAAATTGGTCCAAAAAACTTCACCTTTTATTGGATCAATTTGATTATCCTGACTTTCATGCAACACTCCTTTCCAAAGCCCCAAACAAAAGACACACCATAACACCCTCCCCCATAAAGCAAGCCTATAATTTTTTTCCACTCTTCTAATAATTTCACTTATAATAGGCTGCTTTGGAAAAAACTAAGTTACCCTCTGATAGCAATAGCTTTGGGGTTCTATTAAACATAACTGGTACAATTTTATACTGCATACCTTCTACAGCAATAGATGAAGAGAATTTAGATTTCCACAGCTCCATAATTGCACTGTTATTCACCCTCTGCTGAAACTTTTTTCTACAAATTAATGTTTATCTTTCATTTGTAGGATATCTTATAATTCAAAACAGCTAAAGAAAATACCTAAACTTTCCAAATTAATCTATATTTTATTGTCCCTGACATCAAGGAGTCTCTTTTGCTCATCCATAGCAGCCTCCTTTGTGGAGCTAATTAAATTTTAATTAAGCCATTCCTCAATCCTTCCCATAAACTGAGATTCCTGTGGCTTAAATCTGAATTCAAAATGTTAAGACTGAAAAATTCTTGTTGATATTTTTACTAAGATTCTGACACAAACTTCCAATGTACACTGAGATTTAATAAAGACTCAGAAAATGCACACAAATAATGCACAAAAACACTTTATTTTTCAGTACATCTCAGTTTCATTTAATCTCTGATTAAGGTCCAGAGTTTACATACCTAAGTACATTCTTCAATATTTGTTTAGTCATTTACATCCTTTACCTGGAAAATACTATGAAAAAAGGTATACTTTTCTAAGTCTATGTATAAAAACACTACTATTAAGCTTGTGCCCCAAAAGTGGAACTATTTTCTTTAGGCTTTAAAAGTAAAACCTTTTCTGCTCCTTATATCCTAGGAGATGTCCAGTGAAGGATTCTGGGCTGTAGACTGGGAGAAGGTATTCCATGGTAACAATGAGACTCTGTAAGCCCTTTCAAGTGAGATGTTCAGACCCTGAATCCACCCTGCAACAATGTGAGTAAAGTATTTGGCTTCATCACAAACATTTTAGCACTGTATTCCTAGATATTACAGAAGAATATAATTTTTTAGGATGAAANAGAATGAGGTTCCAATCACTAGCAACATGTGATTGGCACTTTGATGGAAATTAAAACTTCACATCAACTGGCCCAGCTATAATCTCAGCTTCTCTGTTCTTTTTGTTTACTTTTCCAGAACTACTCTTTGTTCAGAAACAAGAAAGATAAGAGGTAAGAGTCTTGTGTGAGTAGGGATTAATGATGTGTAAAGATTACAAGACCAGACAAGCATTTTTGTTGTGGTTTGCTCTTGAGCTTTAATTGTTTAATTTGTTAAATGTTAGAATTTTCTATGTTTAGTAATGGTTCGTTCCGTGTACCCCTGTTCAGTTTCCCTAATGGTTCTTCCCTGAAGTTGTTTACCCCAAATTTTCCCACTTTTCCCTATGTCAATCCCCATGTCCATCTCCCTTGCACCTCCCATGTTTCCAGATCCTTCCCTGTCAATCCTTCAAACCCTGCCCCTGCCGCTTGTCAGTCTTAGCTTGCTACACCTTTTTCACTAGAATGTTCTGTGTCAGTTATATTATTCCTTCATATTGATTTGTAGATTATGTATGCATTCCTCCCTTTTCCTTTCCTACTGGTTTTATGTTAATATGAACCCACCTCATGCTCCTCCTTGCTAGCTAGTCGTTGGTTTGCAGGCAGTCTTCTCCCTGGAGGCTGCCCCCCTTTATAAACTGCTGTAATCCCTTTGTTTTTGCTCTTCTGCAT
Source organism: Ploceus nigricollis (assembly GCA_013399945.1). Taxonomy (NCBI): domain Eukaryota; kingdom Metazoa; phylum Chordata; class Aves; order Passeriformes; family Ploceidae; genus Ploceus; species Ploceus nigricollis. The sequence goes on along the minus strand of VXBC01008929.1, from coordinate 629,734 downwards.
GTGCTCCTTTCAAGTTTGTTTCTTTGTAACATTTTTGGGCTCCTCCCTAGGGGGAAGAATAAACAGCTTGGAATTTTGCCACCAGAGAGTCCTTCTCTCTTCTTTTGCCACTCAGCCACGATGAGGAACCTCTCCGGGTGCCCACTTTGGCCAGGCCAAGTGGAAGGAGAGGTTTCAAGCCTGAGGCCGAACCGCTACCCTTGGCCCCAGCTGAGGAGCTTGAGGCAGGGAGCAGCCACATAGCGACACTGCTTAGAGGAANGGGAGACAAAGGATTTCTTATTTACTTCTTAGCTGAACTCACACTCCTGCAGAAAGGGGCTGAGTGGCTAGCCGGTTACGTGGCTCGCCCCTTCTCCCGGGATCCAGGCACGGCGTCACATTTTATTAGCTGAGTTGCACCTGGAAGTTTAGAAAATTGAGGAAGTTTTGCTGGCAAAACTGGAAATCTTGGTGCTGCTCAGTGTCAGTTGTAATGAGGTTCCTTCCCCACTCCCACAGCTGTCTGTAGCAAAGGACAATAGATCTGCAGCATTTTGTTTATTAAACACTTATTCTTTGAGTATTTATATATTAGGTGCTTTTATGGGGTAGTGAACTTCTTCTCTTAGTTTTTCTCAGAGGTACTACTTTCTACCTTGAACTTTTGCAAAATGAAATGTAGCAAGTCTCCATTTTCCCTGTCATGCTTTGTTACAAGCAATAGCTTTCCTTGCTGATCCTTCAGCCCTTGAAGTGGTTGGACCTGTACAGAGCCTGACTGTGCAGCTGGGAGATAGGAAATCTTATTAAAGCTTGGTACGCAGGGGAAACAGAAGAAGGTGATGTAGAATGTTTCCCAAAATTATCTACTCAATATGAAGGACTGCATTGTTTATTCAGTCATGTTGCATGTAGCAGGATTTAAAATGAAATAGATTTAGATGTAGAAAAATTAATCAAATTCATTAAAAAGATTATAAAGAAATTATTTAAATGTACTTAACAATAAGATTCTCCCTAGCAGTTTCTATATCTATGCCAGCCCTTCAAACAGGCCAAAAATAATTTAGGCACTGGTATATCTTTGGGAGCTCTTGAAACTGCAGTTGCCTGACTTCTGTTTTGAAAGGCATTTATTGAAACCATTCGTGTTAAGGTTTGGGGCAAGTCTTTTCTTCTTCAGTCCCAGATGATATTATCTGCATTTCTCTTTCTTGTTTATTTCCTGTAATTTCCTGTGAATTAGCACCAGGATATCATCTTCAAGTGCAGGAAACCAAATCCTTTCCTTTCCCTCTTCTTCTTTAGTCTCTTGATTAATATCTATGCACCTCAATTAGCATATTCCTGGCTTCAAGCTTCTTTCTTCTGTTACCGACTTCTGAGAAGAAACTGGTAAAATAATGTTATGAGAAATGTTCATGCATTGTTTTCTTACTGGATGTGTAATTACTTTATTCTCTAAGCTTTATGTAAATATTAAACATGAGATAGCAGATGGTAAAACTGGGAATAGGTTACTCTGAATAACAATCCCTCCCCTCCACTACTGTAGTTTTAGGGGGAACCTCAGGGGGCCCTGCCTATTGTAGTTCCAAAGCAGAAACTGCATGTCAAGACACTGATTTCCATTAGCTACCAGTTTGTAACTATGGTATGTTCAATCTGTGAAAAGAAAATGCTTTATAATAACATCAGTCAATACAACTTCTAGGATTTCACTTACTTTTTTCTGCATTTGTAATTGGAAGCATGTGCTTTCATTCATCTCTATCCTCAGCATACTCTGCTGAGACCTTGGCCTTCTCTTTGACTGTCTTCCTCTGCTAGAATATGTAAGTGGTTTAGTCTTGTTTCTTGAGAAATCTTTGTCAAGAATAAAAATGTTTTGATCACTAGTATGGATTGGAAACAATAAATTCATCATCTTCATTTGTGTTGACAATGTCTGAAACCAATTCCAGGAGCATGAAGCAAAAGACAAAGAGGTCTTTGATCCTTCTGAAGATTTAAACAGGCAATGGCTGTCACAACTTGTTTTTTTTTACTCATGAACTGTTCATCATGTGAGGATTTTAAATCTTGTATGGCAGCAAATTTGCTTGGATTTTTTTTTCACAGCTTAATAATGGATCCTTTTTAAATTATTTTGTCCCAATACCACTGTTAGTCTTTAGTCTTTAAATCTTTATTTTGAAGCCTTCAACTAGTTTGGAGGCAGTGTTCTTTCTACCCTACCTCACAACCTTCTGATGACACTGTCTAGGGTTCAATTCTGGTGATTTAGCAGAGTGTCATCATGAATCTCCAAGATGTTAAAATCTGATTTATATGTGACAGACCCAGTTTGAAGCTTGCTTCTGCTTGTGATATTTCCACCCATATTTGCCCTTACTTGAAGAATGCCCTGGAGCACATGCTATTCTTTGGAAGTGTGTCACTATGCAACAAAACAGCCCATGCCTTCTAGGCTAAGAAAAGACATACATTTACATTTCAACAGCTCATAACTCTGCACTCCCCCCAGATTGAAATCCTACTACCTGTTGTATGTTTTTTGCTGCAGGTTCTGACATCTCAGGCTGCGGTCAGAGCCTGGATCTTCTTCTTGCTCATTCCCCTCACTGCATATCCATTGCTGTCATGTTGAGCAATGGATATGAGATAAAGGCCCCAACACTGGCATTGTGGCCTCTTACACCCCAGTCCAGCGTTGAGGACTGCAGCATAAAACACTAGATTGACTCTTTTCTAACACAAGCTGAAAATCTATGTGCTTAAAGTAAGCATTTAGTATCCTAGCCAGACTGACTTCTAGATGCTAGATAGGATTGAAGATACAAACTTGCTCCAAAAGAAATACTTCTATGAATCTGAGTCAACAGTTCCTTTTGAGAAAATTATCTGTCTCTTATCAAATTGTTCGTAACACATAAGTAGTGGTGTTATCAAACCATTTGGGTGATTTGTTAACTTTAAAATCACATTCCTTCTTATGCTGTTCCTTGTTTTTTAAAAAAATAACAGCATGGATTTTTTTATAATAAAGAGCAAGAAAATAATTATCTTTTACCTATTCCAAATTCACTATATATGTGTGGCACACTGATTGTTCACTATAGCTAATTTATCTCAATATTTGTTCAAATCATTGAAACAGAAGTGGGAAAGAGAGAGGAACTTTTACCTTTGGAAGAAAACCAAACCAAACCACAAAACCCCCACCTTAACGATGTCTTGGCTTGAGACTCAAACAATATACAGTACGTAATATGATGGTGGACTCTAATTTAGTTAGTTTCCTTTAAAACCAAAGGTATTTCAAGGTCTGATTTCCCTGATGTAGTATTCTTTCAAATAGCCTGAAATACTTTTATGGTTATGAAGAAATATGAAGAAACATATCATATATGAAGAAACAATTCAGGTTTGTGCAAGGTGTACATATGTTTTAGTCTGTGTGATGACCTTTATTTTCATAAAGTCTAAAAATTTATATAAATTTTTTTAAAAATCCATGTGTGCTAGAATATCAGCTTTTATCAGAATGTTTAGCAAAAAGGGATGTAGTCACTGGTTTCAGATGGAGAAGCAGTAGCTATTGCTGTATCGATTCATTCAAATGCACAAAGCAAGTCCTATAAAAACCATATTCCTATTTCTTTGGCATATTCAGAACCACAGTTTAGGTTGGAAGGGACCTCAAGAATTCTCTAGTCTATCCAACCTACTCCAAGCAGTGTCAGAGGGAAAAAGATGCTGTTTATCTCCAGTCTGAACCTCCTTGTTTCAAGTTATGCCTGTTGTCTCTCATGCTCCACCCATGCACCCTGATGAAGTAAAATGATTGCACTGGAATCTCACTGTCTGGGAGGATCATATCTGAAAAGTTTACACCTAGAATAATCAACAGCTAGCGCTTGTGCTAAGGTGTTGCACCTGCTAAGCTGTTGCACTTGCTTTTTTTCAAGGCTGTGGTAGGCTCCTTGCTGTTCTTAGATGATGCATCAGGCAGAGTAGACCTGACTGCAGTGAAGACTGCTGAGGAAGCAGAATTTTTATGAGCTGAAGTTCCATAGTTACTTTGAAATAATCAGATTAAGACTTTGTGTAAGAGACAAAACTTGAATCCAGCTCCCCAGCAACAGGAGAGATGAGATTTGACCCTCAACATTTTATTTTTAATGCTGTCAAGTGCCTACTGCTCCTTTCTGGGTCAAGCATCATCTTGTACAAGAAGGACATTATTCCATCCATTTTTGTTTGGAAAACACATGAAAATCCCTGAACAGTGAAGAATATTTCTAATACTGACAGTTTTCCATCTGTTTAACTGACTTGCTAAGAGGGCTTAGAAAATGAAACTAATTTACCAGAATTAAAGTAAATTAAGTAATGAATGACAGTAAATTATGGATAAAAACAGGGAGCACTGCAAATCTGAGAAGAAAAGAAACATTTTTATTTTTAAATTCATTTATATTCAAAATGAGAAAACATTTTATTTTGCCAGCCTTTATAAATGTTTTATTTTGGGCATTTCTTCTGCTAGTTGAAATAATTATAACATTTATATGTTGAATGACATATATCTCTGGCACTCATCTGATATCCTTTAGCATGGTCCAATTATTTTCAGTGATGCGTCAGGGGCAACTGAATGTGTTGCTTACATCCAAAGGCTAAACTAATGCTGCTTCATTAGGCACAAGCTCTATGCTCAGGGATGCTCAAGGCAGTTAAGCATCTGGGCCAATTTAGATTTTTATGTTTTCAGAACTTTTGCCTTAAATATTTTGCATCTCTCTCCACCCTTCTCTTTGTCTCATCAGAACATTCTTCTGTCTTTCAGTTCCAGAACAGGTGTTAGCATATGCAGAATATAGTTCAATGTGAATGAATCTCAAAAAAGTGACTTGAACACTGGAGGATATTCAGAGTTGTTTTCAAAGGAGACACATATTCAGCTATGTGCAAAGCATGTTGGTGAAGTGCATGTTTAATCAAGCAATAAAGATTTGTGGGCCAGCCTCTGAAAGCTAGAGGCATCACCATTATAATGCTATTTTTGTATAGGCTTGAATTAGCATGTGCACACAAATTCCTTGCATGTGACGGTGTGTATATGCAGAGTGAGGGTGCAACTGCACTTAGAGGAGGGCTGCAGAAGGGATTGATATTTGTACATGATACATCCAAAAGCATGCAGGGAAAATGTTACATTTGACAAAAATGAGTGTGTGTGCTTGCATAGGTATTGCTTGCATGCCTTGCCCTTTGTGTATTAGGAGTTCTGCTTCTATTTAAATTTGGTTTTGTTAAAATTGATTTGGTCTCTCAGTGCCCTCTTGGGATTCTATCCAGCCATTTTCTCCACAATTACCATGAAACTTGAACTCTTAAGGCAGTATACTAAGATGCTAAGATGCACAAGAGAGTTTTTATATACCACTCTTTTCACCAGAAATTGGTTTGTTTGCTTGAGTGTCCTACTTTAGGGTGGTAATAGGAGTTCTGAACTCAAATTAGAACTTCAGTGTCCATGTGAGTATAGTTCTTTCAACTCTATCTTTGCAGGAGATAATATTCCTCTTTTGGAGGGAAACTATACTTTTGGAGGGTTTTTTTTCTGTTTGGTACACATTTTGCTCTTTTCAGAGCTTTTCTAGGCCTTCTTAGCCCCACTTCCTTTATCTATCATCATCCTTAAGTGTTTTAACTGAAGATAGCATAGAAGATGCTTCTTACCACTTTCATGAAGAGTTCCTGAGTTCTGCAATTCTCTCTCTCATGTATTTTCTCTCGCATAGCCCGAAATCAGCCCTTCATGGCAGACATGTATCAGGACTTGCCAGATATTCTTAGGCTTCTAAAAAGAGGGAATTTTTTGCAGGGTGTTTATCTTAGGTAGTTTATTGACTGTTTCTAAATGTAAAGTGAGAAGATAGAGTCATAGAATGTGGTTGGACAAGGCCTTTAAGATCATCGAATCCAACTGTTAACACCACTTATGCTCACAACTGCACCATGCCCCCAAGTGCCACATCTTCATATTTTCTGAACATTTCCAGAGACCACTGGAAATGGTCTCTGGAACCACTTGACCACTTTTCTGGACAAGCTTTGTCAGTGCCTGACCATCCTTTAATGAAGAAATTTGTCCTACTACCTTATTTAAATCTGCAACTTGAAGCCATTTCCTCTTGCCCGTTCAATGTTATGTCTAAGATACATTTCTTCTTCTGTATTATGTGTAGCTTAAATGCTAATAAAATATTGTATGTTACTTCTTTAAGCATCTTCCTACAGACATAATATGCAAATTAAATTTTCTGATTACGAAAAAAACATTTGAAATAGATCATAATGGAATAAATAAACTGATGGAACAAAAATATATAGCATAGCAACTCCATTACTGTACAAATTTTATAATGAGAAATGGAGTAGGCAGATGTGACTTACTTATATAATTAGTAATTTAAAGTATTTATTATAATTAAAATTGTAGGAATTATGTGGATAGTAATCAGTTTTCATTACAGTTCTTTGCACATTTCAGTGCTATAATTAGACTGTGGCATCTGTCATTGCTGATTAATTTGTAGACAACTCTATCTTCCCATTAAGATTTAATATGTACCAAGGCACAATTATCATTATCTAAAAACACAAAATAAAAAGTGGTAGCTGTTTGGGGATATTAGCTTTTTCACTTTATCATTTTGGAATCAAGAACATCCCAGTGGGGTCTGTATCATTCTCTGTGAGCAGCACTGGTTGGAAGGAGACAAAGCAGCTTTTTTTGGGCTTAGAAAATAACAGCCTTTTTTTTTTTTAAAAGCCTTTCACTATACTTTTGCACGCTTCGGCCTCAGCAGTCCATGAAAAGCTGTTCTAATGGTAGGAAGAGAAGAGCTTTTTGCTATCAGGCTGTGAAGAGTGATATTATCATCTAAATTGCAAAAGATTTAAATACCTCTCGTGTGCCTGCTGTGTTCTATAAAAACTTCAGTTTGGCTTCAGTTGCATGAGGATTTACTTTTATTTTACCTGTATTTGTTTGTTTGGCTGTAGTCTTGAAAAGCTTTCAGCCATAAGTGAATGAAAGCTATTATGTCCCTGGTCTGTTCAGTCAGCTTCTGGGATGCTGGAATGTTATGCTTTCTTATTTTTGCAGCCACATGCAATATACCGTAGCAGAACTATGAATGCTGTTGATTGATGACCTGAATAGGTCAGCCTTAGCTTCTGTGTTGCTTCTCTTGTGTTCTCTACTTGGACTGTACTTAAGGATGTGCTGGATTTAACAGCAAAGGTAGTTTATGAAGTAATTTATGAAACGGTTTCTCCTACTTCTTCTTATCCCTCTGTAAGATTTCACAATCTCCTTGGCTGTGCTGGCAGGTTTTTTCTGTCTGCAGTAAAATCTGAATCACTAGGCTGATCTAAGCTAAAAGACAACCTTCTGAAAAAAAAGCACAGAAAGCAACATATGGGCAGAAACAGGGATGAGCTCAAGAAAGATGGGGATTTTTGATCTGTTTCTTTGTCAAGAATGTCGTGTTGAGACTGTATGGTTCCAGTATAGTCTGTTATGAGCTAAGTCACAGGGAAATCAGATATGCAAAGCCACCAAATCAGGACATACTTTGCAGGTGCCATTTCAGGGCTGGACATCAACCCACACCTGAGCTTCCAGGAGATTTGCTTGGTTGTGGAGCACTTATTTGGACTAATTCTGCTTTCAGTTTCTTAATCCACGTGTGTTACTGCACAAAATTTTCATTTTGAGGCTGGGGGTATTTATACTGAGCAACACTAAAGAAATATGACAGCTTTTCAAAACTGACATGTATTCTAGCAGGCAAATATATTTCTTCAATTTTCTAATACTCATAAAAGTCTTCAATGCTATTTAGGAGAAGATAATCTCTTCCAATACACATTGCAAGTAAGTTTAACACTGCTTAGAACGGCAACCATGATAAAAATAGTGTGCAAGTCAGGGTGTGTCACATCAATAAATATTTTTTACAGATTCAGTTACTTGACAATATTTTATTGAGAAATAAACTCTCATGATGATCAAATCTGTGCTACTAATGAACCTAGTGTTAACAAAAATATAGCTGGCTGTATTAATAAAGTTAAGACATCACATCTTTAGTCCTGCACACATATAGATGTGTTTTGTATGAAATGCTTTAATGTGATATGGTCTTGTAAAACAACATAAGTACACAGTATTCTGTCCTTGAAAGAAAAATAGAAGTCTTAGATTGTCAAGATTTGTAAAAATGAAGAATCTCAGGCACAGCACTTCATTAATGCAGTGATTTCATTTATTATGCCAAAGCTCACTTGTTTGCATGTGCAATGAGTTACTTTTCTGATTTCTGGATGAGATAAATATAATGTAAATCACTTTTTTTTTCCTATAGATATGAAGCGATCCAAAAATTTTAAATTGAAGATTTTGATTTTCTAATTAAAAATAGGATTTAAGGCATATTAAGCAGAGAGATTGCATTATGCAAAAAATGTGAAATACGTTTCACATTGCTGTGACTGACTAGCATACTGAAGGTATCATAACCATATTTTTCCATGATAAGCAGGTTGTGATCAGCAGCAAGAATAAAGATTGAATTAATAGAAGAAGGGACATCTAAACATTTATACCTAAGCCCAGCAAGGAGACTAGTGAGAAATCCAAGAGATGAAGGTAGGCAGGTGAGGTGGGTATGAAGTGGTAGCAACTGCTGTTAGGCATATGTGCTGTCATTTTCCAGCAATCTCCAGTCATATTCAGAATTATTCTAAATCTGGTGTTAGGATAGTTCTAAGATAATTCTAAAAGATAAGTCTGATACATAATAAAAATAAATTTGTTTTCCAGTCTTGTATGCTCATACTCTTGCAAACTTCTCATTTTGTTTTCAGAAGCACTTTCAACTGATCCTTGTTGTAGTGGGTTTAGTTCTATCCAAATACCTATGCACCCACTAGAATTATTTACTCCTTTTCTGCTGCAAGATAGGATTAGGAGAAGAGCAAAGCAGGCTCAAAACTTTAAAGGATATAAAGAAAACTTTATTAACAGAACTAAAATAATAATAATCAGAATAAAACCTTCAGAACACTTCTTGCCCCAACACCCTCTTTCCTTTCCCACTGACAACACAGAGACAAAACCTGTGATTTTCTGTCAGTTTACCACCTCTAAAATAGTCTTTCATCAGTTCTTGTAGGGAAAGGAGTCTCTCTTGCCATGCCATGGAGACTTCTGCACAAGAATCAGTTCTCTTGTGACTTTTAATTTCCACTAATAGCAGCTGCCCAGAAATCTGCAATCGTGAAGTTCCTCCTATCTTTTCCAGCCTTCTCACAGCTGCATTCATGGGCCATCTTAAACTTATGGGGTACTATTTTAAGGATGAGCTATTCAAAAGCAAAGGTTCTCTTTATCTATTTCTGAGATCATCTTCATCTCTGGGAACAGAGGTCTTCTTCTTCTTTCCCAGGATGCAAAGGGTCTTCATCACTCTTACTTCTCTCTGTTCAGGCTTCTCATTTGGATCACAACTACTTCAACATCTGCTTGCCTCAGTATGGATGCTTTTGCTCATGTCTATAGTTTGAATGCTCCATCTTTTTCATTAATGCTCCATTCTTTTTCATTAATTAAAGGGACATTCTAGTGTATCACAGTCCACCACCATGGCCTTACCAAAAGAATTTCAGCCTAAGACTAAGATATCTCCTCATTCTCCTCCCATCGGGGACTTGACTCCTTCTTTACCGACATTGGTGTCTTTAATGTTGCTTCTCTACGTGTTTTCACTCTGTCCTCACTCAAGAGAGGATTGGCGTCTACAAGTCTCATCTGTTTTGGGGAGTTTTACAGTGCTGAAAGGGTTAATCTTGCCTGGGCCTGCATATGTTCATGTGATTTCTGCTGGGTGGTGGCCAGAGCACTCATGGTGATGGATTTTTAGACCGAGCTGAGGGCGCTGTGTCAGAATCTTGGGAGGCCCAGGGCCACTCCTGGGGCCTGGCGGGCTCCCTGAGAAGGAGCGTGGTCCCTGCTGTGTTCATCTCATTTCAGCTGCATGATCTCCTGCCACACTGGGACAGCCCCTCAGCAATATGACTCAGCTGCATGTGCCGCTGCCCAGCCAGCCCCAAAGATGTTTAAAGTAGAGGTTCCTTCAGCGGCTGTGCTGGGAGGAAGTGGGGGCAGGAGCAGCTAGGGCTCAGCTGCAGCACGCTGAGGCCAATGGCCTCCTCTCCCCCTGCCCAGCACGCCCCAGGGCCCGGCCTGGTCCTGCCAGGCCGCGTGGGCCACTGGAGAGTGGGGCCTGGTGGGGCCCACGTCCTCTCACCTGTTCCCAGGCCGGAAGAAAATGAGCTTTTCCCAGGCTTGCCCATATTTAAAATGTGAATCCCACAGAGGCAGATCTAGCTTTCTTAATGGTTTAATCGGTTGTCAGTTCTCAGAGCTAGTCAGCTATTGGTTTTACTAGGCACAGAGGACACTCTAAAACTTCTCTCAGAAAAAATCACTTTTGTGGTTGGCTCCAGTGCCAAACCAGCACTCTTGTTTTCTCCCTGTCTTCAACATTATTATGCCTTTAATAGAACCCCAGTGGTACAAGTGTGGTAGGAACTGCAATATCATCCCAATTTTTATTTTATTGCTAGTAAAGTAGCATCTTGAATGGACTGACTGCATCAGTACTCAAGGTAATAACTCCTCTTAATCTATCTAGACTTTTGTAAAGCCTTTTCTTTAGTCCCACACAGCATTTTGGCTACTGAACTGGAGAGAGAAGGGTTTTGTCAAACTATTAGATGGACTATTAGATGGATAAGGAATTGGCTGAACGGTTATATCCAAGGAGTTATAGTCAGTGGCTCAAGGTCCAAGTGGAAACCATTTAAAAGTGCTGTCCCTCAGTGATCCATACTGGTGACCAACACTACTTACTATCTTTCTCATGGACATGGATGATGTCATTGAGTGCTCCCTTAGCAAGTTTTGCAGATGACATCAGGCAAGTGGTGCAGTTGATTCACTGGAAGGAAGGGATGCCTTCCAGAGGCACCTTGACAAGATTAAGGTGTGGGCCCATATTAATCTCAATAGTTTCATGAATTTCAACAAAACCAAATATAAGGTGCTGCAGCTGGCATGATAATACCCCCAGTATCAGTAAAGGCTGAGGAATTAAGGCATTGAGAGAGGCCCTGCAGAGTAGGACTTGGAGTTACTGGTACATGAAAAACTGGACCTGAGCCATCAATACGTGCTTTCAGTCCAGTTGTATCTAGGGCTCCATGCAAAGCAGCATGGCCAGCAGGTCAAGGGAGGGGATTCTGCCCCTCCCCTTTGCTGTGGTGAGACCCCACCTGCAATGCTGCATCCAGCTCAGGGTCCCCAGCATAAGGAAGGCATGGACCTGTTAAACACTGTGCTTGAGAAGAACAGCTGAGAGAGCTGGAATCATTCATCCTGGAGAAGAGAACACTCTAGGAACGTATTATTATGACCTTTCAATATTTAAGGGAGGTTTAAAAGAAAGATGGAGAGACTCTTTAATATCCATGGCCTGTAGACATCAGGAAGAAATTTTTTATGATGAAGGTAGTGAGACACCGGTACAGGTTGCCCAGAGAAGTTGTAGGTGCCCCATTTTTGGAAGTCTTCAACATGAGGCTAGATGGGGCTTTGAACAACCTAATCACTGCATGGTATCCCTGCCTATGGCATGAGGGTTGGAACTAGATGATCTTTAAATATCCCTTCCTACCTGAACCTTTCTATGAATATGTTGTATTACATGAATATTCAGGGTGGCTTTTTCACTCTGAAAATCAGCAATCCATTAGCAGAATCATCTACTCAGAGAAAAGGTGCCTCATTTTTAACTTGATGGTTTTGTTACTTGCTACAAATATACTGCATAAATCCTTAGAGCAAGCAAGTAGTATTGCAGAAATGGATTTTTATTTTATATAAGATGAATTAAAATAGACAGCACTCAATAGGAAAGATGTAATTTTTTTTCTTCAAGTAGTAATACTTACTGGTTTGTGTTCTTACAGTATTTTTTCCTTCAGGAAGCCAAATAGGGATTCTCAGTTTCTGAGTCTCAGGAAATAAATGCACTTCTTCCAGGACTCTCATAAATAGGAAAATGCAGATTAAAGCAGCAGCAACAAGGGAATTAGATACACATGTGCATTCATCCTATTCACACTCTGGAAATTCTTTGTAAATGAGACTAATTTTGATTATTTTTGTATGTGTAAATATATTGAAAATGTGTTAGAACAGCTGTCCAGGCACACGCAGGCTAAACTGATTGTTAATATCAATCCTCTCTCTGGTCATTTGTTAGGATACTTAGGAAAAAGTGTGAGCAGTTTGCTTGGAAGGATGTCTTGTACTAAGAAATACAACTTTACTTCCAACTTTATTTTCTTTTTTAGGTGTCCATATGTTGTGGTTTAGCAATGTTATTCCCCAAATTATTGTTGCCACTGAAACCACGTGCTATTCCCTTGGCCTCCCTCTCCCTTCCCTGTGGTGGGCTGGAGAGGAGAACTGGAGACACAAAAGATAAAAATCATAGATTGGGATAAGAAGAGTTTACTGGAAGCAGCCATGAGATAAGAAAATGAACTGTAACAGCTACAATATCAATAACAAAGTGTACAAGAGGCAAAGGCTTCAAATGTGACTGCTCAGAACTGGCATTATCCAATCTCTCCTTCCCCCCACCCTTACTCAACTGGAAGGAACCCCTTCTCCGCAGACATTATTTATTATTCACCTGGCTACTGCAAAAATTAACCCTGTCCGTACTGGAACCAGGACACCACCAAAAATACAAATCCTTTCTCAGATTCCAAGGAAACTCTTGTCACCCACACCACAGCTCCAGCATGACATGCATACCTCTCCTATGGATCACGGTTCAGTTATTGCTATCATCTCGTGTAGAGTTTACCCTGAACCCTCATACTGAAGATATGTGTGAATTACTCTTTCTGCTAAAATCTGTCAGTCCTTCTGGCATCAGAAAATCTAGATAACAAAAGACTGGGAATGGGGGAAGTGAATTTTACTAGGAAATGGCCTTGCCAGTGCTGGCTATGTTTAGATATAACTGCAATATACAAGTATGTTGTCCAGCAGAAAAGCAAATATTCTCTCTGCTGTGGTGGGATTCCTGTTTGGTTTTTTTTTTTTTTAATTTTAATATGAACTCTTACATGACAGATTTATCCACAAAAATTTGTGGGAATTACACTGTTGGAAAATTTGTAACATAGCCATCTATGAGACTTTCTTTCTATTCATTGTTTTTCAGCTTAGAAGATACAGAATGTAGTCTGCCTAATGTGACCCAAGATTACAATTACCACAGAGTACATGGCACAAAAGATGGTATGAAAGTAGCTCTGCAATTTAGCGTGATGCTAGCAAAAATCTGGAATTCTAAATAACTTTTTTTGGTTCATCTGAGAAAATAAAAAACACCCCATACATTAATTAATGCCATGTTTAGAGGCATGCCAACAGCTCTCCAAACAACTTACTTTTCATAAAGTAGTCCCACGGTCTTTCAGATAATTAGTGGGGGGAATTGGGGATAAGAAGCAACTAACAGCTACACAACAAACATACATCTTCACCAGTTTTATTCTTTTACCATTTACATGGTGATAAGTTGTTTTCTTTTCCTTAAGTAAAATGAAAAAAGAAGGAAAAAAATTAAAAATCCACAAAAAGCCCACATCAAACCAACAAACCAGCCAATCAACAAAAGCCTCCCAACAGAAACTGTAAACATAAAATTATTTTCAGTCAGAAATGTGCCTCTTATGGCACAGACATCTTTATTTTGGTTCAACACACTTTATTTTCACTGCCTTTGAAGAGTCCCTCATATAGAGAGCCAAAGCAGCCACAGATATTTACTGATCATTGTACAGGATGTGATAGGTCTGTCAGTATAAAAATCAGACAGATTGAAGATAATTGTACAGTATATTTATGAAATTTGCAGTCTAGACTGAGTTAGTTCATAAACTAATTCACATTCACATATTTCATGCAGAGCTTGCCTATTTGATTTTACTTTTTCTGAAAGAAAAAAGGCTTTGCCAGGGGAAACATCAAATTGGTGATGTTTATGAGAGTAATTGCTTGGTCTTGACTACAAAATTTTGAATTTTCCTTATTAATAAGCTTCTCAGATGGGTAAAAAGGTATAATTCATTGTTGTGTTTATGATAGTTATTGCAGAATGTAGTTTTCAAATATTTGTAGAGCAAATAAAACTAAAATCCACAACTGTGCCTGGTACCTTAAAACTTCTTTCTTGTGAATTCCTAACAATGTGACTGTATAGGAGAGTAGATTGATACTTGAGCTAAATTCCTGCAGCCACTCTGACTAGCAGAGTTTTCATTTTATAAAGTGAAAAAAAAAGTGTCTCTTAGTAACCATACAGGCTCTACTGCTTTTCTACCACAAACTGAGAAAATATATAGTACTACATGTATCCAAAAGTAAATGCTTTGGAAACAGTATGAATTTTAAACTGCGTCTGAATAATCTATTGATGGCAATAACCTTTTAGTTTGGAACATCTTTGGACCTTTTTTTTTCAATAATTCCAATAAAAGTTTATTCAAGATAGGATCTAGATGAAATAATTCAGCTCTGGGTACATGAAGATGTTTTTGAAATCGGTTGAAAGTATATGAAACTTTTTGGGTTTTTGTTAGTTAGTTTTTTTTTTTTTTTCTTTAAGTAGAAGGTATAGATTTTCATTTCCCTTTTCTCTTTCAATAAAATATGCTCTTTTCTGGACTATTTCTATATCTAACATGTTTGATACTGTGTTATGAATTTTTTTATTATGAGCATAACTTTTATTTTAGTAGTTGAATAAATGTACTTATTATCGTAATAATGCATAGAGACTGTGCTTGTCTGTTTATTATATGATAAAGTGCTACCTCTTCTGAGAGAGAATTACAAAAAAGATATCTGTAAAACATAACAGAGGAGATAGCTCAGTGTTTTTTGTTAGGCTGACTGGAGAAATGAGGAAAAAGACAGTGTTTCTGGGAAACTCAAAAATTCCTTTCAGAATCAACTATAATGGCAGAATCTTCCCTCCCTTTTAGGCTTAGAACTGCCATCTAGTAGTTCCTTTGTAACATCCACCACTGTTTTGCATGTTTTTTTCATCACTTTCTCGAGGTTATTTCACTGCACACCTCCTGGGAGTGTATGGCATAGAACAACTGTGGAATTGTACTGCTGACAGCTGACAATCTTCTGTGTGTTGTACCCTAGCAGGACACCACAATTTTTTCATGGTTTATAGATGTCCACAGAAAAGACTAACACCTTCTGTACACACTTGAATGAGAGATGAATACTGTTTGTCCTGAACTCTTTGTTGCCCTGTAAAGGCTATTTTTGAAAGACTTTTGTCAACTGCTTAATATTCTTATGGGAACTCTAGTCTTAAGATAGTAGTTTTATTTCCTCTAGAGAAACAAACTTTTAAGAACAGTACATGCAAGGAGCTAAGCAAAAGTTTACTCAACTTTATCCTAAAGTGTTCTAGCAAGAAAATAATGTCTTGCCAAGAATTACTGAAGCACATCTCAAAAGGCAATAAAAATCCTTTTGATCTTTTTCTTTCTTTTTTTTTAAGTGGAATGTTCTTTTTCTTTCTTTTCTTGATGTTCTTGAGGGATATTACAAAGGAAGAACATAAGATATTATCAGGTCAGTCTTTACTACTGAGCAGCTGGAGGAGACAAAGATGAGTAGCTGGTGGTAAATTCATTTTCTGCATGAGCAAAAACATCTGTTCATTGCTGAGACGTTCATTTGTCCAGCGTTTCAAAAACTTTGGTTATACATGCCCACTTCTCAGCATGAAGCTGAATTTCTGTGTTGGAGGGAAAGATTAAAGTGTGGCTGCTTTTACTTATTGAATTTTGTTTGCAAAAATATGAGCTGTATAGAAAGAACATAGCAGATGAGAAAGTACACGTACGTCAGTCTAGTCACATCATATTTTGCACCTGTGCTGTAACCCTTGACAAGCATTACTTTGCATGTGGTCTACTAAGTGGTGTTAACTTCTACCTCTGGTTCGATTTTTTTCCCTTCTTTCCTACACAGTACACTAGTGTCTCGTACATAAGAATGATTAGTAATTTTCCTTTGAAGTCAGATTTTTCAAAGAAAAATTTTATGAATTTTTTAACCAAGTGATAAAGGGAATTTTCTTGTATTCTTCATGTACAGAAAAAGATATGGATACTTGGGAGTGTATTTCTGAAATTCAGTAGTGAGTCTGGACTAAAAGGGACATTTAAATTAGTATTAAAATATCAGTGAAGAAAAGATGCCTCAGGAATATCTTATGCTCAGCACTTAGTCTACAAGTGTGCCTGCTGTAAAGATGTGTCGAAGATTAATTCTGAAAATATTCTGTAACCATTTGCAATTAAGACTTACTTTTAATAAATACTTCTGTTAGCTGCTAATCAAAAATGTAGCATGCTTTTGAGTAATTGAACCTCAGGCAAATATCTAATTACCTTCTGTAAGATACTTCTAGAATTTTTTTTGCCAAAATTTTCACTTTGTTTAGAAAATATGGTATAAAACTTCATGTGAAGGTATCCTTTTAATTTTTATTTCAATTACTCTTAAGACTACTGTATAAAAATCTGCTTTGATGAATCACTGTTCGTAGATGCTGATTATTCCATCTTAAATGTTAACCTTGATTCCTTATTTTTTTTTAATTAAAAAGTAAATTTTATAGAAGTATTGCCTTTGATATCTTAATTTAATGATGAATTATTTCTAGCTCTGCTCCCTTTTTTTTTTTTTTTAATTTATGTCCACTCATGTTTTCTCACAGAAACAGCACTCCATAAAACACAAGTGAAAAGAAGATTGTTGGTATTTTACAGCTACAGTTTTGGTGGAAAGAAAACCCCTACATTTTTAGGCCATTGATCAAATTATACCCTGATTTACACATTCACAGCCTTCCAAGGAGAGCTACAAATCTTGCTGAGTGTGATTCTCTTATAAAACTTCAAGATGTGAAATAGCTGTATTAACACATTTTAAGTTAAGCACTGTAACTTTCATCCTCACAGTATTAGCTTTCTCAAATGTATTTAATTTTATTATTTTATTTTATATTTTGTAATTTTAATTACAGAGGGTTAGTGACATGCTTTCTCTGTTTTTTTCTCTACCCTACTCTTGTTAATGCTGACAGAGACTGGGATTCAAACATGTGAAAAAATTCTTATTTTTTCCTTTGGAAGGAATTTGTCTTATGTGTATCAGAGGGATTATTGCATGTGCATCTGAAGGCAAAATCTGGCATAGAGACTTAAGCTTGTTTGCATCAGGCTGAGCTGCAGAGTGCTGTATAGGGAATTGTTCATAGTCATAGGCAAATATTGTAATTGCTAGATTATAGACAAAAGCCCCGGAGCAATAGCACTGAACAAAGCAGTCTTGAACTTTGCATATTTAGATTTTCCTGCTACTGAATTCAGGCTTTGAGGCAGTGTATGATTGTTTTCTTCTGGGGTTGTTGAAGTTAGAGTGCAAGGTCTTAATTATGTGCAAATTGCACCCAACTTTGAATAATTTGCTACTGCTTATTTTGGGAAGGTCTTATGGAATCAAAACGTCCAGAAGATTTCCCATCCAAACATTTCCTCTTCCTACAAATTTCTATATGATCATATGAACATTTCCTTTTAAAGTACTATTGTTTTCTCCCTTTGATCTCTAAACTGTGTATATGCAGCATACAGAATTACTGCAACAAAAGTATGACCAGCAGAATATCTCACTTAATAAATCACTACGTGACACACGAGAGAGGATGGAGATCAACCTTGGAATCCTAAGAGGGGCATTCTTTGAAAGCTGCACTTCAAATATACCAAAAAAGCAGTTTGAATGTCAGTGGCCAATGTGATACTGTTATTTTTTCATACATAATTCAGTTAGTTCTCTACAACAGACTTGTTAAAGGTCTGTTTTGGTCCCCATTTTGTGAAAAAACTCTGTCACAAGACAGGTCAAGATTAGGGGAAAACCAGTGAACTAGATCCCACAGTTAACTTGGTGGGGGATGCTGCAACAGCCTACAGCAGCGTGAGGAAAGGGAAAAAAATCCGCTAAAGTACTTAGATGGAGCCAGGAAATGCTGCCATCACTAATTTGAAAACACAGAATAAATGTGAAAATGAGAAATCACACTTAATATGTCAAAAAAATAGTCCACCAGAAGGCCTGAAGAGCTACAAGTGTCATCATTTTACACTTTCAAAGGGTTTGGAGGTTTTTGCTGTAGTAGGTATTTAGGCAATTAATTCCAGGAAGGGCTTCAAGGCTGTGAATCTGAAGACTTCTCTTAAATAAACATACATCCATCAATCCTTTCTTTCTGGACATGACTTAAAGATAGAAAAAAATAAGTGATTTCTCTTATGTAGTCTTCCTGTGAATATGGCATGCATCTGCGAAGAGGGATTTCTGAAATGATTTTCTATCTTTCTTCCATCGTGTAGTTTACGTGGTATCTATACATGGTATACGTGGATGTAGTACTCTTGATTGTGTTTTTGGAGCTGCTGTTTCACAGCATCTAAGTTTTTGACTGCAGTGAATGAAGTTTTTTAACCCAATTCTGTTCGGCTGACCCTGGGACAACTCTGAGACACAGGAGTCTAGTGTCCTGGGAATTCCCATGCTTGTGAGTTTTCTCTCCCTCACCCCCTCCTGTCACCTGGGCTTTCTAGCTAATTTCAGATTAATGTCTTTGGTGTCTCACTGATAGTGCCACATTAGCCCAGTGGATAATTGTGTTTTAAGTCTACTGAATGAAGACTTGGAAGGCAGACTCAGCCATCATCATGTATGGTGGAGAATGGCTTGGCAGTCTTCATCATGGAACTGTGCACAGTTACCATGGCTAAATTCTTATTGCTCCCTATTCTTGCAGTCTGGAATGCACACTGGATGGCACAGCATATTTTCCTGACCACTTAGTGTTCTTTCTGCTACTAATAATTAGCCATGTTTCTTTGGGTTGAGTCATACAGATTCTCATACAAATATGCCATATGAGAACAGTAAAAAGATTTGCTACCCTGGGGCTTCTTAAGCAGTACTGCAGCATGCAATGAAGATAGAGCTGGGAATTTTTATCATTACAACTTCCACTAAGTGCGAGCCACAGCCAGCAGTACAACCTGGCCAGCAGTTCACCCTGGGTCAATTGTTCAATGGCTTGGTCTCCAGCCTGAAGAAAGAAAGAATCTTCGAATGTTAAGGAATGGGCATATGGCCTATGATAGTTATGGTTTATAAGTTTAAAATAAAATAAAAAAATAAATAAATAAAAATAAGAAGGTGTGACTATTCTCCTTCTCCCAAATCTTTTGGAATTCTGTCATCTTCAATAATATTCCCAATTACATCAGCGTATCTTCAGATCCGATGACGTAAGTGTATATCTGAGGATGTTTAAGTAGTCCAAATGCAGGAGATGACAAAGAATTATAGAATTAAAGCATCATTTAGGCTGAGATAGACCTTTAAGATCATTGTATGTAACGACTAATGCATAAACCATGTCCTCTAGTGTCACATCTACATGTCTTTTAAATACCTCAAGAGTTAGTGACCCAACCCCTTTCCAGACCAATCTATTCCAATGCTTGACAACTGAAGAAAATTTTCCCAATATCCAATTTAAACTTCCCCTGTGACAACTCAAGTTGATTTCTTCTTGTCCTGTCATTGTTGCTTGTGAGGAGGCTGACCACCACTTGGTTACACCCTCCTTTCAGAGAGTTGTAGAGGGCAATAAGGTCACCCCTGAATCTCCTTTTCTCCAGGCTAAACACCCCCAGCTCCCTCAGCTGCTCCTCATAAGACCTGTGCTCCAGATCCTTCACCAGCTTTGTTGCCCTTCTCTGGACACACTCCAACACCTCAATGTCTTTCTTGTACTGAGGGACCCAAAGTTATACACAGGATTTGAGGTGCAGCCTGTATCTGTGCTGAGTACAGGGGGATGATCTCTGCCCCAGTACTGCTGGCCACACTGTTTTTCATCAAGTGAAAAAATCTTCATTTATATACTAAATAAAGGTCCCAGTTAAGCTCATGTCTTGTAGCTTGACCAAGAAAAACCCAAGCTTATTGGTATGAATTTACTCATTTTTTACAGTTGTGTGGAGTTGATTATTTGAACGGGAAGACCCTAAGGTAAGAATGTAAGGGTAGAAAAGTTGCTTCAAACTTGTAACTTCAGTCTCCTACAAGGAAAGTTTTAAAATCTGGTGTTACTTTGGCACTTTTAATATTCTAAGATATATTGGCAGATACAGAGAACACAGCATTAAAACTATTCTCAATTTTTATTCTTAAAGAGCATTCAGTATGTATTATATATTTAGCAGTTATCAGCCCAGTCAATAGCCTTGAGCTAACATATCTCGGAGGGAGATGACTGTCGGACAGAATTAATTCCTTTATGGAAATTTATTATTTGGAATATAAACTATTCTAGTATTTACAGTTATGGAATTTTGTAGCTGTCATAGTCAGTCAATCCCTTTCCTTTCAAGAAGATATTCAATAAATGACAGCACTCCAGGCACTGTTACTTACTTGCTTACAAGAGAAAAAGAGTATCAGCAGTAATGATTTTGTCCAAGATTCAGACAGAAATTGTCCAAGATTCAGAAGAAATATATATGCATATATTTTGAAGCAGAAGCTTTGACTCTTCCTGATGCATTGAAAGATCTCTTTGAAATATATTCTGAATAATCTATTAAATCATTGTTGTACATCCTGTGTGGTTCAGTTTACAAGTGAACAGAAGATGAATAAGCTAAAAAGTTTATAGGCATATTAAATACAGGGTAAAATGAATAAATAAAGATATACATGATTTGTTTATTGTTTGGCGGACTATCCTGTTAGACGAAAGGGGAATTGGGGAAGTAGCAATGCTATTTTTTTCTTCTAATTTTCTCTGAGGAATATAAATTATCCTAATGACAATGCTCAAATACTGAAAAAATCCACACCAGTCTTCTTAATCAAACAAAATTAAAAGTTTTACACTCCAAAGAATAAACATAACATAAAGACAATGCTTTAATAAAGTTTCTCAAACTGAGAAAGGGAGAGCAGCTTATTGGAGATGAAGGCAGAAATTAGTCACATATTATGCAAGAGTGGAAGAGAGTTTCCACATTACAGGGAAAATGTTTACACAGCCTTTTTTTCATAAAAAATCCCCCAAGTTTGGTTGTTGTTTTTCAAATGCCCTACATGAAAAAAAAATCGCAAAAAGGACAGATCGCTATTCAGTTAAAACAACTAGAATTTTAGGAATAAAAGATACAGGAAATTTAATGAATCTGAAAGACTAGAAAGAATGGGTTTGGGAAACTGACTCTATGCCTTTTTTTTCAAGCTGCCTCTTGTGTTTTTCCAGTTTTTAAACTCTTGACACATTTTCTCAAAAGCAGTGTCAAAGGTACCAGTAAAACAGTTTCATAAGGACGACAGCTTTATTAAACAGCATTCCCCAGAGTAGGACACTAACAGCTGGTTAATATTCATCACTGCAATTTACAGACACTAGTTGAGTGCTATGTCAACAAAATCAACTTTTGTTCAGATAAAGGTTTTTGAACTGGTTTAAGTCTTTTTTGTTAGCTGGAAAATCATAGTTTTGCACTGTATAAGTCTGTGCACAGCTGTAGAAATTGCTTCCTTTAAACAAATATCTATATTGCTATCTGTTTAATCAAAATGAAATAGATGTTGTCAAATGATCTCCTAGTCTACAACGATGTTTCTGAAATGTTGGAAAGTTAAATTACACTTTCAGAAAAAAAAATATGCTTGTCATAGCATAAAATCTGTGCTGTTGGAAGTTTTGTCTTGAGACTTTTTAAAAAATAATGCTTACTACCGAGTGCAATACAGAAGGTTTTCTTGGGCTGGTTTAAGTGGACTTGAATGTAAGTCCAAGTTTAAGAGACATAAGCAATTCTAAATTTAAATGTGAATCTATACAGCAATTTATGTTAAACTGTTGCCACTTTTGCAAACTACTTAGAAACGTCTTTGTCTTCTCATTTTTGTTCCCATACTCCCTGCATGTGCAGCCCTTAGAGCCATTTTCCTACTGGGATCTCTGTCTCTAATAATTTTTTTTTAAGTGCAGCTGACATTTGTACTTGTGTGTAAACTATGATGATACAATATGATAGGCGGCAAAATCTTCAGCTCTATGTATTGAATTGTTGATCTTTACTCATGTTATTACTGCTCCGTTTCTCATGTACACAGCATCACACTTGATGCAACTGTGCAGGAAAACTCCTGGTACTAGAATGACATAGAGTTAAATAGACTTAAATTTATATTTAATAAATTAAATTCTCATTCTTTCTGATAGCATTTGGAGAATTATCCTCATCTCATACGCAAGGCCACAGCTTGCTTTTCTCCCAAGTGAATCTTGCCTTAGCAGAGGTGTTAAAGTGATTTTGTTATGCAAACTTAATACATTTGCTGTGGATGTATCACGGAATGTGTGTATATTTCCCAGTACACACCATTTACGCAGTGGTATTTGTAAAAGGAGGCTCTTTATTTACTAGCCATTAGAGGCCCCAGTCAGATACAAGCATTTCATTTGGCTTAGCTTGAGACAATATATACAGCAGAGTTTGTTGAGTATAAAGCTGCAAAACAGAGCTGTTCTGCTCAGCAGATTGTGGATCTTACATGTGCAGAAAACACTTATGACTTTAATTGTGTAATTAAATTTCACAGAAAGAGCCCTTTACAAGAGTGAAAAACAAACATTTCTGACATCCAGGCTCTAACTGCTGCTAGCAGCTTTTCTTGTTTGCATGTTAGTGACAACTTCCAAATGTTGATGTTTGTATTCACTCACTTATCCCTGTTTACCCACTTTCCCACCTTTCTTATCTTTCACATACCAAATATTTCACTTTCTAGTGAAAAGGACACAAAACTATTGCAATACAGAAATAAGATTGTTGCCAAACACTTTATGTATTTATTGTGTGAATGGAATGTATAGTTATTGTGTAGAGGCTCACTATTAAGTCTCAGGATTCTTCCTTGCTGATCTTCTGCTCTGATTTTAGTCCCTGTTACTAGTAGCAAGGTCCTCCAGTTTTCTCAGATTCTTAGTTATTTCCCCAAGCCACTTGGAGCAAACAGCCATGAGAAGAAAAGAGGTGTAATATGACTTTGGACACTCAGGAGTTGACAGTGCACTGTTTTGACAGACAAGATTTCCATAACAGACTGTCTCTTGGATATCCGTGTAAAACTGGTTTCAACCATTTGCAGTTGGTGGTAGTTCACAACTTTTAAAGCACACTGTGACTGACTGTCATGTTTAACCTGAGGTGTTTTGGAAGGGGAATTGAAAACCATGCTGCACAAGTCTGACTACTGAGGAAGAAACAGAAGGCCATTTTTGAAATCTGGGATCCTTGTATGTGGGTAAGGGGAGGGAATTAAAAATTTATATTAGTCTATTTTTTGTAAATGACAATCTGTGTCTAAGGCAACAATGTGCACCCACACCTGAAAAGACAGCTGCATCCTGGGCTGCATCAAAAGGACTGTGACCAGTAGTTCAAGGGAAGAGATTCTGCCCCTCCACTGTGTTCTTCTTTGATCCCATCTGGAATACCACATCCACCTCTGGAATCCTCAGCATGGGAAAGATAAGGATCTGTTTTAGCATGACCAGAGAAGGACAAAAAGATGATCTGAAGGATGGAGCACCTCTCCTATGAGGAAAGGCTGAGATTTGGAGTCGTTCAGCCTGGAGAAGAGA
>VXBC01008929.1:583221-605688 GCA_013399945.1 Ploceus nigricollis | reverse complement strand
GATGGGGGGGGGGGGGGGGGGGCTATAAGAAAGATGGAGAAAAACTTTTTAATAGGGCCTATTGCTGTAAGGCAAGTGGTAAGAGTTTTAAATTAATAGAAGGTAAATTCAAACTAGATACAAGGAAGAAATATTTTAGAACTAAAATAAACATTGAGATGGGAGCTATACCACTATACTTATATCAGAACTGTTGGCATATATTTTATTATTAAGAATTGCAAAACTCTGACGAAGGCACTATATTGAAGGCTAAATTAAATCCTGACATGGCTACAGTGTCAATAGATGATGATTTCCCTACCATCAATGACTTTGTGTCAGTGTTTAATTTAACTGATATCTTAAAAATACTGCTGCCTCTTCCTGAGGCATCTATAACTTCTGTTCAGCATGCTGCAACCTTCTTTTTTCCTGTGTAGTTATTTCATTTTTCATGTATGTGCAAAAAGCTTCCTCTGGTGTATCTATATCAAGTGAAACACAAATTGTATTGGCACCACTGGGCTTAATTAATCTTCTTTTTTCTCTCTTTTAAAGAAGATGAAGAGCAGTAATATAAGAAATAAATAAAGTGGGAACAGATTTATTTCCCAAGTGAGAGCAAACAGACTGTCTCTCTAAGGGAGGAGCTAGTTTGGTCTGTGGTTTGTAAAACCTGGCAAGGTAATGGTCATGGCCAAAACAGAAATGAGGGAGAGGGGGTATAATAGACCCAGGCTAGGTATATAATGACCTAATTAAATTTCTTTATTTCTGTCTAATCAGTGCCTCTTTTTAGATTAATCTTCAGGTTATACAGGAGTGACAGTTATACAATGCCATTAGAAAAAAGCAGAAGGGAGTGAAACTTTAAGAAAATCTGTGGAGGTTAAATTTACCAAAGAGAAACTTTATGTCTCCTTTTTAGTGGCCTATTGTCTTAGAAGCCTGTGGGAAACAGTAAGGAGAAAAACAATAGATAAACTTGCATCATGTTCACTTTAGGGCTTGAATTAAAATCCATAATTTTGGTGTTATAGTGTCTTGCTTGTTTGGCACTCTGCAAGCCAGAAATGTATCATTTAAATCTACTATAAACTCTTACGGAAAGGAGCTTCCCTGTAAAATTCCATTTGATAATTTTAGACTGTCTTCTTTATTTTTTTAAACTTAATCAGGAGTCTACATTTTTTAACTTCTTTCTGTCTGTTGCTCTAATTTGCTGCTTCCTATGGGCAAGTGATGAAACATGTGGTTTTAACTTCCTTTTGTTAAATTTAGGATTTAATGAAGCACATATTATTAATACTGCAAAACTGTAAGTACTTTATGATGTAGTAAAGTAGTAAGTAGTAAGATTTGTAAGTACTTTATGATGATGTTTAGCTCATAAAGTAATGCTCAATTTTTTAACCTTTTTATAGCAAAGTACATATTTTTATGTATCGTAAAGGTTATACAGTGTCTTAGATGAAATGAATGTTTGTTTTAAATAAAAAGGAAACATTTCAGAATTTTATATTTCATAAATGGGGGGATGGTGATACATGAAAAGAATTAGATTCACAAGTCATTATGTCACCTAATAGATTTCAATGACAAGAGAAAATATCCTTGTGGGTTACCCCTGGTGAGGAGTCAGGCCTCATCCAGCTGCTCACTCACACCTCCTCAGGGGTGAATTTGTATGGTAAAAGTGTGAAAAATTGCAGGCTGAAAAAAACCCAGTTTAATAGGGAAAGAAAACTGTGTGCACAAGCCAAGTAAAATCAGGAATTTATTCGCTACTTCCCATTGGCAGGTAGGTTCATAGTCATTTCCAGGAAAGCAGGTCTTCATCACGTGTAGCTTTTACTTGTGAAGACAAACACTAGAATTCCTTATGTTCCCCCTTCTTTCCTGTAGCTTTTATTATGAAGTATGATGTTATATGGTGTGAAATATCCCTCTGGTCAGCTGGGGCCAGTTGTCAGGGCTGTGTCCCCTGCCCACTCTTGTGCAGCCCCATCCTCCTTGCCCTGATGCTGTGTAAGCACTGCTCAGCAGTAACCAAAACTTCCCTGCCCTCTCAACACTGTTTTGGCTGCAAACCCAAAACAAAGCACCATGCTATCTGTTATGAAGAAAACTCACTCCATTCCAAGTAGAAAATTTCTGTGTATCATGCATTCTCTTCACAGTTCTGGCAAATGTCATGCAATCAGCTCTTTAAGTAACAGTAACATTTACAACGTGCTTTGATAGCACATTGGTGATGGATCCTGGATGAGACCCTTAGGCCTTGACTAATGATGGGTATTAATTTGCAGTGCTAAAATATAAAATTGAAGGAGTTCACTTGTATTTGCAGGCAGGGAGTTATTCTCAATATGTGTATGCAAATGGAAAAAGAACAAATACCTGAGGAATCAAACTTTGTTGCCTGAAGAATCTGATGTGCTTGAGAAATCCCTGTGGGAGGGGTTTATTGAGTAGCCACTGACATACAGAAAGATGAAAATTCTAAACCACAAGGAAAGGACTCGGTTCAAAATCAGTTTATGCAAAATGTGTGAGTGAGTGCTAAGGTTGACTCTATTTCCTAGAGGCATCTGTCATCAATTATACGGTACAACCTGGATGCTACATAATGGCTTGGGGACACATTGCACTAGGTTTTTTCAGCTCAGGACCCGGGGTGATGTAGATTCAATGTAGATTCAGATCTGTGTGCCTCGATGAGCAGTGTCTAAATGTGAAGATTAATCAACTTTGGCATGTGCTGTGCAAAATTGCAACTTTTTTCTGCTTTCAGTAATAGGCTGAATTAGATGTGTGTACTCACATCTCAAAAATTGTAAGTGAAACTTAAATTCAGACCGGATTTTATAGTTACTGTAGTTCACATATCACAAGGTTCTCAGTGTCCAATAATCCCATGCCTTCATCAATCTTATGAACAATTCAGAACTGGTCACTTTTACTAGTTGGCTTTGCTGTAATGAACACTTAGGCTTTGAAATTCACCAAAATTGCAAGTTTTAGAAGTTCTGAAAATTTGTTCCCAGCACACAATATGTGTCTGGCTTGCAGCAGCCACGGGCTGGAGGTTGGCCACCTAGCTGACCCACTTGTGGCCAGAGGGCAAACACGCGAGCGGCCGCCTCTGAGTCTCTGCCGAGACTGTCGTGGATGGTGGTGATTGCTGCGGCGTGGATAGCGCAGCAGAGGCACAGAGCACGAGGAAACTGAGGGAAGGACCACTTGTCTGAATCTCCAAGGACTTTTATTACCGAAGGGGATCAGAGCAAGTGACAATAGCTGAGGGTAAGAAAACTGCTTTTATGTGGGGGAGGGAATAAGGGGAGGACACAACTTTTAACCTATAGGGAGGCATATGGGGAGGAGAGCAGGGTGGAGACTATCCAATGGAGGTTAATCAGGGGAGGGAACAAGCCTTACAATCTAATCTTGCTTCGAGGAAGGGATGAAGGACAGGGAACATTCCAGAACCAAAGAGGTGTGCTATCTTTGACAGACAGGGGTAAGATAAGGGAACAAGGGAGGTACAAAAAGACTGACAAGTGGATTGACATACACTTTGGCGGGAAAAAGTGTGGTAAACAACTCAGGACTGAACCGTTAGGGGAGCCAAATGGGGTACATAGAACAAATCATTGCAAACTTATAACAAGGAATATTCAAAACATACTACAGAAGAACAAACTGTAAAATAACAGACTACCACATCAATATGTGAGTAATACTTTTTATAAGCTCTCCAAGACTCATCTTGAAGGAGTACATAGAAGGAATAAAAAAGTTGCTATAAGTGATCTAAGCACCGACTTCAACAAAGAAGCATTTTAGCGTCTAAA
Organism: Ploceus nigricollis; assembly: GCA_013399945.1. Taxonomy (NCBI): domain Eukaryota; kingdom Metazoa; phylum Chordata; class Aves; order Passeriformes; family Ploceidae; genus Ploceus; species Ploceus nigricollis. The sequence continues at coordinate 601,849 of VXBC01008929.1, read as the reverse complement.
AACATAAAATTGATATACTGTTCTCCACTAAGAACTTGTTTCAGCCTGCCTGAGTGGTGGGTTGTTCTGGATGGAAAATGATTGGTGTCTTTTTGTGCAGGATGCCTGAAGGTATGATGGAGCCCTGAATAGCTGAGGATCTGTGAGGTCCACTGTGAAACAAGCCATGTGATCCAAACATAGCTTAGAGCCAAATCTTTTCTTTTGCCACACAGTGTCAACAGGGAAAAAAAAACAAAAACCAACCCACAATGAACATAATTGTAGTCATATAAAAATTAAAACAGATGTGTCATTTTGTTGCAGTGGCTGGAGGAGAATACCAATGAGGCAAGCTCTGAAGAAGAATCAATACTAAAATCTTTTTTTTATAAGGTAGTTGATTTAATTTCCAAAAGAATTTAGTTAACAAACAAACTATGAATACTTTATATCAAATTGCTGAACTTAATTTTTAAGCCCAAACATGAGCTCCATGTCATTCTTAGTGACAAAGCTTACCTGTGAGCTACTTCTGGAATAGAAAAAGGTGAAAGTAATTTATGGCAAAAGTTGGACAATTTGTTCCACTGTTGTACTCACTGGAGAGACAACCTTTTCTTGTATTTCAAATTGCTGGCTAGCTAAAGAAATTAGATTTCTTACCAAAATGCAGACAACCCTTTCTAAATATACATCTCTTTCTTTCACTAATGATATTTTCCTTTCCTTGTTTTATATTATATTAGAGTTACTTATGCATTTTAAATTGAAGTTTTAAAAAAGAGTTTAAAGAGTTAAAAAAAATAGAAGTTTAAAACAGAAGGCCTTTAGTGGCCTAAACTGTGTACAGCTGTGTTTTCTTAGGTGCAGGAAACTAATTTTTAAAACTGCCTTTTATGTTTTAGTGCATCAAAATCATCTGGTCAATGTGTAGATGTACATTTATGATACAGATACTTACCTTAAGAAGATTGGAGATGTTTAAAAGCTGAGTATAGATCCTTTTAGGAAAAGGGCCATATAGACATCTTTATAAAAATATTTGAGAAACTGTAGGTATTAGGATCAAAATTAACTTTCGCCATTGATTTTGAAGGGAGAAAAAGATTTTTAAATGGATCTAAGGGGAAATTCTAAACATAAGAAAAGCATGATAATAACTTGTCGAACATGATCTGTAATCTTCAGCGATTGGCCACAATGTTTTCCCTTTTTTATCAGTTCCTCCTCTTGCTCTGATTATGTCTTTAGGCTGCAAAATATTTAGAAAGAGGTATCTTGGGTTCACACCTATCAATGCAGTACACACTGTCTTAATGTCACCAGTATAAGAAAAAACAAAAGGCAAAGCTGATACTTAGACTGCACTAGACTAGCTGATACTAGACTGCATATTTTATTATTCTAAGTGATTTCTACTTTTAGAAAAAGCACGCTACTGGAGAAACCAAATGTTTCATACAGTTTTTTTAATTAACTTAATATTATTGAATTTCTCTGTGCTGAAGAACTGATCCATTAGCCACTATTGTTAGGACATTGTCTATTTCTTAAACAGCGATTCTACTGACTCAAATTTTAACATTTTGACTCTATTGCTCTTGTACTAGAAACAGAGTGAGCCTTAATTTGGATGTTTGCTTTCCCCATTCTGGTTGGCCCATTTTTTTCTAGTATATAGAGTCCTAAGACATCCTACTGTATTATACACGCTATGAGCCAAATGTTTGATGTAACTGACAGTTCTATCAGTTTAAGTAGCTATTTTTACTTTCAAAATATTTTCCATTTAAATAGCTAAATTGTTCTTGTTTTCATGCTCATAGTCATGGTGTGCTGTTTATTCCAAGATGATGATTAGTCTGTCCTCCAGAGATGTCAGACAGTGCTGTTACCACTGTTGTTTACCAGTCTGTATCTGTGCTAAGCTTTGTGTGTGTAATTTCGTAAGGAGGTGGGAATCATGGGGGAAATTGTGTTAGTGACATTGTGAATGGAACTTTGAATTTATAATATCTGACTGATTTAATATTTAATATTTTAGTATTTAATATATTTTAGTATATCACAAGTTGACTTGACTTGTCAGTTAATGAGGAGAACAAAGTACAAGGCAAATAGTATTTTTTGCTTTCTTATAACTTCATCACAGCTGTCAGAGTCCTGTGGGTTAGACGGGATTGCCTCAGAAGTCATATTTCTCAACTTTGTCACTAAAAAATAAGTGGTATAAATCCTCAGTCATTTTATGAGTGGTTAGAAAGGTGGTTTGTATTTGTACAGCTTTAATAATAAAAGTCACATTCAGGACATATGAATTATTCTTTTGGAACCAAAAACAAATGGGATCAAAGATCCTTTGCCTTCTTCCCCTCAATATTTCTGTAACTCTGCTGGAGATTTCTATCCCCACACTTCTGCTGACACAAGTACGTATTGAATTGCTTATTCAAATGAATATAAAAATAATCTGTCTAGAAGGAAACAAGTATTTACTTAGTTTTGAGGTGTTTTAAAGCAGTGTTTGTTTTCCTTAACCTAGATAATTTCACATGTCTGCCTTAGGGAAGGGTTAAACAGTTGTGTCTACACAACTGGCAGGAGAGAAGTGTGGGAGCAAACAGCTGACAATGAGTGAGAGGTGACAATGATAGAAACCTCTTTGTTTCTGCAAATATCTTTGATATATGTTTGAAATATCTTGTATCTTTGACATAAACAAACTGTTACATTCCAAAAAAAGGGAAAATGGAAATTATTGGAGATGATGCCAATTCTCAGTAACACCAGAATTCCATATTTATAACAAGTTAAGTAGCAAACTATCATTGAGTTCAGCTTGCCTGAAATTGACTGGACAGCATGGAGTAGTCAACAGATAATTTTGCCTTTCAGTATCAGATAGTACATTATCCCTAATGTGGTGTAGATGTGAGCTGTGTTAAAAAAAACTCCTTCCCTTCTCTGCTCCTGCTTTTGGCTGTATGTGTCCAGTATTTCCCTTGAGCCAGATCCAATGACAGAAATTTAGCCTACCACTAAAAGAATAAACCCAAAGCAAACAGAAAATTAGTTTTCCATTAGATTAGGTGGCTAAAGTGACTCATCCTGCAGCTGTGGATTAGTTACATCTCATGCACGGAAATGAAACAGCAGCTGGGGCTGGGGAAGAGACCACCCTGCTCAGTGACAGCTCACAGTTTCTCCAAACATGCTGTCATGTTCTGGAAGACACAATCTCACCCTCAGCCCACTTCCCTCCCTTCCTGTCAGCATGAACATCTGTGTGGCAATGATGTGGAGCTAAAGAGCTGACCTGTGGTATTTCTAGTCACTATCAAGTTTACCAAACTGATGCAAACTCATGCCTTGCTGTAAGGGAAAGGATAGTGCAGAGAAGGGCTTAACAGCCAAGACTAAAGTGAGCTCTTCACAACAGGGTTGCTTGCTTAAAGTACATGCAAAGCTGTGGATCTAGGATAAAACTGTAAAGTATCTTAATCTAATCTAAACCACAACTTCAGCACTCATGCTTCATCTTCCCTTATACCTGGGCCAGTATTCTTGTGAGATGATGATGGCAACCAAGTTCAGAGAAGTAATTTGTTCAAAAAAATTCTATTCTAAAAATGTCTTTTTGACCATATGACTTCTCGAAATCACCTCATTGCTGTATCAGGTGATTAACAAGGGAAAGTATAGAAATTCTGATTGTGGTAGTCGTGATTTTAAATCTGTTCAGGCAGCCAGCAATTTTCATCCTTAAATGTATTTACTGTGGGTTGGTGCAAGTGAGAAAAAACATTTCTCTGGAGCTTCACTGGTGTCCCAAATGCAATCAGCCACATGATTTTAGTATTTTTATTTTGGAGAGAAAAACCAGTTTGACTAGTTCTTTCCTGTTCAGTGTCTCTCTTTTATGACACCTAGAATTCTAGCCCTGCATTGCAAGTAAGTGATAACAAAACTTGCACAATATTAATCTGCCATTTCCAAGTCTTAACAGAGTGGAAGAAATCAGTGATCAGAGTCCACATTAGTGGAAGAAATAATTTTTCTGGTATAATTTCTTTATGCAGCCAAACACAGTGTATAAAAATGAGTTACCTGATAATGAAGATGATCAAAAGCATGGCTCTATAATATTTGTGGCTGTGAAAAGCTATTTTGCTATTACAAAAAGGAGGCTTTGTTTTTCTTAATTGTTTCAAGTATTTCTGAGTAAATTTCTGTAACTCATTTTGGAGGGGATATGAATTCATAAATTGGTTGTGAAAATATTCAGTTTGGGCTTTCTGCATACCATGAGGTTATAAATTCTCTTATCTTTTCAATATGTCAGAAAGTTTCAGACCCTTTGAGGGAGAATAGGAAAAAAAAATTCCCTTTTACTCCCACCAGTTTAAGACTCTGTATGAGGATGACAGATCTGAAGATCATTATCTTCCTGTAGCATGATGACACAAGGTTTTTTCAAGGAACTCCTCCAAAGAATGAGTGCCAGGAATACCAAGAGTTGGGAGTTCAGACTCTGGTCATGATAGATGCAGAAAGGATGGATGACACTCTGGTTCAGAAATTCCTAGTGGTTGGGAGAAGGCAAGATGTCTTTGGTGGTATATGTGCTTGTGGCTGTAGATGCTGCTGACAGTCCCAGGGGACTGAGGGAGGCTTCCCCTTAGCCAGCAGATCATTGTTTTGCTGTCTGTAAGCGATGCATTTTATTGCCTTTCTTTCTCTCTTTCAAAGATTCTTCTGAGATTTTCCTGCCCTATTTGTGCCGAAGGGAGAGGCAGACAACCTACTTTGGTGAGGATGGACCATATGCATGCGTAATTTGAAGGCTGAGCCAATGTTGCAGACCAGACTCAGGTTCAAATGCAAATTAAGGATAGGAAAGAACTCCCTATGTAAGAAAATTCCATTTATCCCCGAAACAGCAATGCAAGGCTGTTTTAATGGTGCTAGGGAACCCTGGCATGGATCAGTTTCACCAGAACATATACTGTGCTGGTCCAGCTGCCCTCTGACTAGTAAACTTGGGAATTTTTTTTTAAATCTGGTGTTAGAGAGTTTGGATATTTTTTCAGAGATAAACATAAAAAAAAAAAAGTTTTATTTAAGAAATGCCACTTGAAATTCTTCTATTGACCAAAAAGGATATATTTTTTGATTATAAGATAAAATTTTATTTTAAATTTATTTCCTATTTTAAACAAAAAATATTGCTTTAGTGCAAAACGTGCAAGAAAATATTTTCAACTAAAATTTTCTCTCACTCAGAAAACTCTGATGGTAATAACATTATACCTGCGTTTATTTTTTTCCACCACTGAAATTATTACTTAAATAAACCCAAATTGATGATTAATTTGGGATCTCTGAAGCTCCCTTTTTTACCCAGAAAATTCATTATTTTCTTCAGTACTCTTTACTTTCTTTAGAAAATTCATGGGGCACAGATATGTAACTCTAAAAAAGCAGGCTGGTCTCCACCCTGTTTATCCTTGTTCCCAGCAGAAATATTTGTGTAGGCATTTGTGGGAATGTAATTTCTACCCCAGTTTCTTTCCCTAGTGATCTTCCCACAGGTCTTTTTTTATGGAGTGGTAAAACCAGGTTTTGTATGTGCAGTTTTTAAAATAACAAAACAAAACAAAACAAAAAGTTCCACAATTGATTCACAATCAGTATAATGTGCAACTAAAATTAATTACTCTGATTAGTCTTGTAAATTCATACAAGACTACAATTATCTTTCTGAGAGCTATAGTCTTTTGTTCTATTCTGTTAAAATCTAAACCAAACAAAGAATGAAAATTCTCCAGTGCTATTTTGGTGCTTTTCTAGTTACAAAAAGGAATTGCATATTAATTTTACTGTGGGATCCTGGGCATTTTCTCACCCAGCTTTGGTTGGTATTCCTGACTACAGCATGTGAAATAGAATCCATTGAAGTTATGGGAAGGAATTTTTCAGAGTTCTTCACTGTTGACCTGCCTCTGCTCTTTTACTAATTTCAGCTGAAGCAAAGAAAAATTATGTTAAGTGCTTCTGGAAATCCTTCCTTTCAGAGGAATCAGAAGAATAGCTTGAGACAGTAATGTTTCCATAAAATTGCACTCATTATTTAAAAAGAAAAAAATTGTCATCTGCAAATTCTGCAAACGTGGTTTTTTGACTTCCCTGAACAGAAGGATGAATAACAACTTCAGGATTTCTCCCTGTGTATATTATTCTTTGATCTTACAGTATTACTTTCTGGTGATATTTATCCTTTTTTCTTCTGGTTTCCTTTGGTAAATGAATATATGTGTAGCTTCTAAATATTGCTTCAGTGGAACTAGTAAAAAGGGGATTACACAAACCCATTCTCTCCCCTAAAAAACAATCCCCTTGAAACAGCTAATTATTTTAATGTTTGTGGGCATCCCAACACTAAGACTCTTCTGAACTCCCACGGTTCTAGACTGTCTCAGTTTCTGACCTCCCAAGTAAAACTTTTAGTGGAAATGTAGTGTCAAAAGACTTCTTGATCTCTCTGAAAAGGCTCTTTCTTGTTATAGTTTCAAGTTCCTCAGCTGCAAATCTACTAGTTACACAACAGATAATTAGGTCCATATAAAAGCCGCAAAACATCCCAGACTTAGAAATCACCTCAAAACAGAGGCTAGATCTCTTTGTAAATTGGCTAGTCTGAGTAAAGGAATAAATTATGGAATATTCAAGCATATTCCTCATTATTATATGAAAAGAAAAAAAAATGTTCTATTGTTGATATTGTGTTTGGGGCAGTTCCATAGTGACAGAAAAAAATTCCCTTTTCCCCCCCTCTTTTCTTCTAAACCTGTAAGAACAGAATTTAAACTTTCCTGAACTGACTGAAAATAGCACTCAACAAAGCTTATCTCTGTAGACCATCCCCTGAGTATTTGTAACCATTGATGAGACCCTTCTCCTCTCCAGGCTAAAGAGGCTCAGTTCTCTCAGCTTTTTCTCACAGGACAGATGTTCCAGATCATTAATCACCTCTGTAGCCCTTTATAAGACTCCCTCCACTATCTCCATGTCTCTCTCATATTAAAAATCTGAGATCTGAGCACAGTACTCCAGGTGTGGCTTCACCAGTGCTGAGCAGAGGGACAGGATAACTTTCTATAGGCAGTTCTTTGTCTAAAGCAGCTCTGGGCATCACTCACCTTCTCTGGTGCAAGGGCAGGTTGCTGGCTCATGTTTAGCTTGGTGCACATCAGGAGCCCCAGGTCTTGTTCTGCCAAGCTGCTTTCCACCTGTATTGCCCTGAGAACATGTTGGTGCTTGGTTCTTCCCCAGGAGCAGGACTTTGCACTTCAAAGAACTCCATGATGCTCCTGTCAGCCCATTTCTCCATATATTGAGGCCAACCTTCTTTGCATGGCTAATACAATATTTTTGGTGTTCCTGTGAAAAGGTATTTCCTCACCTAGTGCAGTATAAATTATAAGATTATTTTTTGTTTCTCTTGAACCCTGTTCTGTTTAAAGATGGGTTGAGTTTATCGGTGTTATGTGATAATTATTGAAACTCATGTCTTTTATTTCCATGTCTCTATTAAATTACGTTACTTTTCTTAACATCCTATTTTAGTAACAATCATTTTGGGAATAGTGCAGACATTTGCAGAACTAATATGGGAATTAATTTTTCTGAAGGCCTTAGAAAAATTGTCAATTTAAAAACCTTTTATAGAAGTGTGTTTGAAAATGTTTTTTCAATATTTTTTTCTGAAGTAATGTCTTAGTCTTCTAAATTCACCTTTCCAATCACGATAAAAAAGTACCAAGTGGGCTCTTTGACCTTTACTTCTAAAATACATTAAATATCTGATTATGGTTAAACATAAAGAACGTTATTAGGAATTTATAGTGGTTACCACAGTTGGTGATACTGAAGTGAAAATTTTGTAACACTGGAATCATTAGCATGTCTAGGAAAAAAAAAGTATGGTCTTTAACCTTGCTAGTGGCCTAATAAATTCAGTAAGTTTCTAAGTAATGTAAGGAAAAAGAAGTAATGAAAGTCTTTTCAGTGGTTAATAATTTCTTCATTCTTCTGTCTTCTTTAGAGTTAATCTGTGTTTGTTTCTCCCATGAACCTTTTTCCCACTCACTGTCAGGTGCTTCATTTCCTGTAAAAATCCTGTCTTATGCACCCCAATGTTCAGAATGGCTCTTCAATACATCAACACTGATATTTTTATCCCCTTTTTTTTTTTCTGAAATGGATGTGATTTTCTAGATGATTTTTATTTTGGCTAAACCTTTCTGCCAGCATGATTATACACCTAAGAATTTACATGCATGAATCTGTGTGTATAGTCCCTTAGATATCTAGTTTTCCAAATGTTAGAAAACTTAGCTTCTTCTGTAAAAAGTCCCCAATTATATTAACCTCTAGCCATTATCCCCTGGAAAAAACGCCAAAACAAACCAGCAAACAATCACACCAAAACTTGTGGAAAACCTGGGGGACATAGGTCATCTGCTATATAAGAAGAGGTAAAAAAAATATTTTACACGTTTCTGAATTGTTTTTCTGGGTGAGTTTAATAGCTTGAGACACCAGAATATTCAGGATGGAGTCATTCTGAAGAGTGCCATCCAAAAATCACAGTCATTCCCACAGCCCAGGCAATAGTCAGTTGTTCCCACAGGGTGTATTAGCAAAACCTTTCCACATCAGCAAAGCCTTTAGATCAAATTTCACTTCTTCAAAAGTTATCTAACAGCATTGCTGAAAAAAAGCTTACATAACTGAGAGTGAATTCACACTTAGAGGTTGTAATTCGAGTCTTTATGAAAGTACGTAAACCCTCAATGCACAAAACCAAAAGCATGATGAAATAATAAAAGTATTTGAAAGGAAAACATCTTTCTGTGGTACTAAATCTTAGCTGCTCATACTAAGTTTTGTAGTATAGGTGAGAATCCAGGCCTTTGGTAGGTGCAATTCTCATGAGATGAGCATATGCTGCCTCACATGAGCGGGGATAGGATGAAGGCATTTGTGTTATCTGAGAAAAAAAGTTCTGGAAATAGACAATTACATGCTAATTTCTGAAATGAGATGAAATGCTACTTTCGTAGTCTACTTTGATTGCTTATATATCATTTGTTCAAAGTCTGTCTCTGGCCCCTACTATTGGATGTGTTTCACTCAAAGTTTTTACTGTTATAAATATATATATATATACTGTTATATATATATACTGTTGTAATGTTACTGGAGCTGTGGCTTTGAGATGATGGATAACCTTGCCTATTAAATTGTTACCATATAGATTGATCCTAAAAACCAGTTTAAACAGTAAATTAAAATCAAAATATCATAGCAGTATATTGACTTATGTATCTGGCCTTGTAATATAAATCAGGTTTTCTTATTAGAGTAGCCCTGTGCAATTTGGTTGGTTCAGTATATGGTAGAGAGCAGGAAAAATGTTTATAAAGTTCATGAAGTTCACCAATTTAAAGCATTCTCCCTAATATTAAAATTTTTCATTCCATTATTCTGTAATAATAACTTTTCCTCTTTGGATAGTGGGACAAATGAGATTAGCAACTGGCTTGACTAGCCAAATCGAGCTGCTGGTGATTAGCACTATCAAAGCAGTGTTTCTTGCTCTCTGAAATGCTGTGGATCCCTTACTCTTCTGGAAACACCTAATCTGTCTAGCAAATACATAACAAAGCAACTATGTGTGCAATCCCATATATAAAAGTCCTGTCTTCTTTGCACTAGGAAGCATAAATATTTTGAAGAGAATCATTGGAAAAGCAAAAGCTTACAGTAGGACTAGAATTATTTCCTCATCATCACCACTTCTTATTTTTTTAACCCAACACACAACATGACATTCTGCTGAGATACTTGTACAAATGCTTATTTATTTCCTTTTTGTTCCTCTGACGCCATGTTTGAACTGCTAGGCAGGATTCTGACTTTAGCAAGTTAGATACAGGTGGACAAGATACCTTACCTCATGAAACTGTGGGCAGAGCAGTAATTTTGTATAATCTTTACAATTTAGAAAATTTACATCAACCTGTTTTATTTCACTTTCTTTTGAAGATTAAGATTAGTCTTTGAATTTTTTGATCCCTTCATTACTGAACTAGTTACAAGTTTACATTAATGTTGCTCTAACATCATTGTAGCAAAGCATGTGTCAAATCTGTTGTTGGATAAACTTTCTGACATAGTTTATCTTTGACTGAGCAAATGGCATGAAGTAGTATTTAAATTTATTAATTTATCAGAATTTATACACAGATGAGTTATGCTGCTTGTTACTTTTTTTATCTAATGTAAGTCATAGTAAGTCCACCACATAATATGGAACTGCTACCAAGCTGAAGATAATTAATCTTACTAATTTATCTTTGCAGCCCTGTAGAAAATATATATTAGCACTGGATGCTCAGATAATAATAAATAATAGTAATACCATTAAATAAAAGTTATGAACACTGCTAGACTATATGCAGAACAAAACATATACTTGTCTTTCTTTGTAAATAAGTTTCCAGTATTTTATCACAAGCTGTGGGGAAAATTTTGTCAATTTGTTACTTGCCATGCCTTATATCAAATTTTATTTTTTACAGTTGCTAGTTTTACATTTTCAGTTTAAGAATCACTTAATGTAGGGAACTGAGTATTCAACAGACGTTGGGTTGGATAGGTTAGGTTTGAAGGAAACCTAAAGATCTAAGTATTCCCTAGTATATGCAGTTAACTCCCTTAGTTTTAAATGCCTCTGTTCCAGAACAACTGATCAAGAATTATAATTTTGAAAATATCAAGAAGTGAAAAGAAAAGTCTGAACCACCATTACTGGACCAATAATGACTTCTTGAATTTGGAAAAAACCAAATCCACCTCAACCCTAAAACATTAAATGTGTGAGTGGTGTCTGTTGCTGTATTGTGTAGCTGTTCTGGAACTTCATAATGACAAGAGAAATGTAACTCTTGCTTACAATTTCTATTCCAAATGTTTGAGCAGAAGAATCCAACTAGCATGCTTATCTCTCAATTGCAAGCTGCTTTCCTTGCTTTTTCAGGTGCCAAAAAGTCCAGCTGCCCAATATCCTACTGAGAAAATCTTCAATTTCCCCTGGCAGCTTTCATGAAACAGCAAACTTTATCAATTATAAAACCCTTATGGAAGATCTAAGGTTGAATATGCCAGGAAGAGTCTAAAACCAACCAAGTAAAAGCTTAAGTTTTATCTGCTGGTTTGATTTTTCATGCTCAAATTCATTCAAAGAGAATCGTCTTTTCCTTAGCAGATCTTAGACTGCTGTGAAGTTTTTCCAGAGTTGTTAGAATTGAGAAGTCTCAGTTGCATTGGGGATGCTTCTCTTTATGGCCACAGGTTTGGCTGTAAATGGTTCTCTTTAGGGAAAGTGACAGCAGAGCCCAGTGTGGGGTTGTTTGCTTCAGGAATGCTTGGAATCAGAACACCTACCAAATTTCTCAGCTCTAGTAATAACCCAGAGAACAATTACAAAGAGAAGAGTACAAACTATGTGTGGAGGGATTGTTCCTTGGCTGGTTGATTTCTGTTATTTCTAGGTTGCATGCATAGGGGATTTCTCTCCAGAGACTGCTCATCAGGCTTCTGTGCACACAGATCTTCAATTCTGAGTCTCCTATGAGCTTTTTGAGCTAAATAGAAATTGGGTTTTATTACTGACCCAGCAGAACTGTTTCCATAATCAAATGCATAACTTTTGATTGCACAAAATCTCTTTGCACTATACCATTCATGCACTTAAAATATAGGGTTTTTTTTAAATTTTCTGTTTATCTGTCTCACTTTGATTCTCAAATGACATTTTGAAATGCATGAACTTTGAACATATGATGGCACTGTTGTGTAATCACTAAACTCTGTTTAGTGACTATATGCCCCTTGCCATGTGTGGTTTTGTTTTTCAGAACAAAAAGCCAAGACAAAAACTCTAACAAGGCTCCAGAAAGTAATCTTTATAGTTTTGTAAAAAAATCTTTTCTCAAGAGGTCATCTATTTTCACCCCATCCGTGTCTTAATATCTTGATTTCTTTTAATTTATTCATCTTGTCAGTGATTTCAGGCTTTTTTTCTTTGTGTTTTCAAAAGCATAAGATGAAATTTTTGATTTTTTTTCTTGTTTTGATTGTTTACCAGCAACATCCTTCTGGCATCTCATAGAGATTGATTCCAATGCCAATATTTCTAAATTATTTTCCCAGCAGAACTCTGGGCCTGCCTGTGTGTGCACAACCCAGTGAGATTTTGTCATCCCTGGGGATCCATCAAAACAACTTTCAGTCTTTTGCTCAGGAATGATAATAGAGGTATACCCTGCAGGAAGCTAGATAGAGGGCTTCCTGCCTCCTATACAGTAGCAATAAATGGAACACCAAAGTTCAGGGGATCTGGGAAGGTCAAGCAAAAGGAAGCTGTGTCCTTTCATTTTCTAGCTAGCTGAAGCTTGTAAAGTCCAAGTGGACTGGTTTTGCTTCAGAATTCTTGTTAGAAAAAGAAATCCATCTTAAAAGAAAAAAATATGGGGATCATAGTTCTCAGAAACTTTTGCTCTGTTCTTTGGGTCAGTTCACATGTCTTCAGGCTTGTACTGTCAGCAGCAGTAGCAAACACAGATGACTCAGTTTGCAGCACTTTGTGTTTGTTTCCCTCCAGGGAAACAAGAGGCAAGTATAAATAATGTTCCTTTCCCCTTTAGTTGACTCATTAATAGCATGCAAAGCTTTGTTTTGTTAATATTATTTTTTTACCCATGGAATACCTGTCACCCTCTAGCAGCCTAGCCTAGTGCTCCTATCTGTAACCACTAGAGCATCATTTTCTGGCCAATAAGTGTTTTATCTGGTGTTTAATTGCTTGGTTGGAAGATGACAGAAATAATTACTCTCATAAACTATTATGGAATTACAGAATGAGAAAGGTATGAGTAACAGCTTTTCTGAAAGTGGTTAAAGATACAGAGAACTATAGAGTAAGCAGGAGTCAGCGAATTGTGATTTTGAAAGATGCTAGAGAGCAGAAAGCATAAGTAGAAAAATTACTTATGAGTGATCTTCCCACCCTTCTAAGCTGAGATACTGTGCTCATTTTTGAGTGCTGCTGTTGAAGAAATGGAGGCTGGCTGCAGGGAATCTAGCAGAAGCCACAAAAACTAACATAGGCATACAAAACTTGGCTTTTGAGTATTAAACAAACATTTTGCAGTTGTTTGGTGAAGACATACAGAAAAATAGAAATGAATGGATGGTGAAAAAAGGCAAAGCTCTGCATGTTTTAGTTTCTGTTTCTGTGCTGGATAATAAACCAGTTGGAAATATGGCGGACACTGCCTTATTCTCACTTGCATTTTTTTGATTATGTCTGTATTCAGCCAGCAGCACCTCATTGACCCTCAATTTCTGGTTGCAACCAGAAGTGACAGAAATAGCTGTAGGTGTGTGATTCTCTGAGAAAATAATATGAAATGGAGGGGATATTTCTTAATATAATTTAGACAACTGTGTCAAAAATTCTCAATGAAGAAAAAGGACTGATGATTTTAAGGAAATGTTTTGGTGGGAGAAGAACAGTCCTCAATGCACGGTCCATTGAAACAGGAGCTTGTGGTGGTCATTTTTATCCTGCATCTGAGTGGAAGAAAGCAAATACAACACACCTCAAGTTCAGCTTCATCAAGGGTAGCAATTGATTCTGTGTATGAATCTATTTTCAATTTCTTCCACTTTGCCTTTTTCTTTTCATCGAATACAATTTTAGATCATCATGACCTTTATTAAAGGAGTAGTGTGGCCTCTATATGGCAGAGATTTGCTCTAATCTGTACTCCCTCAAATATTTTTATTATAACAATGACTTCTACTTTGGATAAAAAATTCCCACTCTGCAGAAAAAAACAACTCCCCTAAAAAACCCTCAACAGAACCTCTGTCATTAAATGACACTGCTTGAGAATTTTACTTTTTCATCTGTGTTGCACTGTTTTTCCCATGTTTCAGCATGTTAGATTTGTGTATGTGTATTGTGGATGTGTGGCCTTTATATCAAGACCATATCTAAGCAGGGTGAACTAGCTTTGTTTCTCAGATATGTTCTGGCAACATTCCTAAATGCATTTCATTTGGTATTTAACCTCCTGCAGCTCCTGTGAAGTTGAAGAAGATTTTGGCTGCCTTTATGTTTTTATCTTACAGGGTATGTTATTTTTCAATATACTTCTATCTTTGAAAATTCCCTATGTGCAAAGACAGTATTTTAGTCCTCTTTGGATATATTCTTATTGGTCAAATGATGTAGTTAACCCTTGCTCTTTAACAGCACAGCTATCTAACTTGTAGGAGTTGCTTTCCTTATTTTTCTGCTTCTGATTTGATTAAAAAGCAATTCAATGGTTCAGAAATTGGGGAGTTAACTCTTATTGAGAGTGAATACTTTATTAGTTACCTCTTCTTTAAGAGACTTATCTCATTCCTGTGTGAAGAGTTAACACAACAAGTGAACTTTTCCAAGGCTTCCCAGCTGTGTCATGTTGAGACATCCAGTGTAGAATATGTAGTACTTACATTTGTTTCCATGTATTGTGTCTGGTCTCTGAGTAAGGCTTCAAAGGGGTGTTTGCAATATTTCTTTCCACTCAGATTATGCTCTTTGATAATCTTTCTTAAATGTGTGGAAGGGAAACTTTTTCTCTCCGTTATGTTTTTCTACTCTATATGGTGAAATAAGAACGCCAATGAATTTCCTGGAGATTAGCTTTTGTAGATTAGTTAGTGTCACAAAACTTATCACTGGATATAAAAAGCCCAGATAATTTTGACAAAGTAGCCTCTATCCATTTTTCTCAACAACACTGTGTTTAAAAAAAATGTACTGCAGTGAAAATCATGATGCTTTGGCAAGACAATATGAACAAAAGGCCTTTTTCATTTATTTCTAGATAGGATGGGTTGCCATTCCAGTATGGAACCACTCAGTTTATTAAAATCAGAAGAAAAATATACCAGTAAACATCAAATTATTACATCTCCTAACAAAATATTATTTTTCCTTTTGGAACCATCACATTGTACTGTAGCTGAAATGTATGATTTTATTTTCAGCTGAATTCTCAAGAAAAAAGCAATGCTAGTGGCAATGAATTCTGTGCCTTTGGTTTCTCCTGATAAGTTTTAAATCTGTTGGGCAATCTCAGTTTAATATATTACACAGGTAGTCAGACTTGACTGATAGATATGACTGCACTGCTCTTTCTCTTCTCTTGTATTCTCTTTGGTTGTCATACCCCAAGTCAGAAAATGCAACCTTTTTTTGGAAAAAAATTTCATTTGCATGATATTTTATCTGATCATTAGCTTGGTGGACAGAGAAATAATGGTGACAATATTCTATAATGACCATAACCTAACTAAGTTGAGATTTGCAGCGAATAGCTGGTTATTTTGGGGTATTTGAACTAAAATAGAATTTTGAAAATTATGATGTTCAGAGAGACCAGAGTATCAGTCTTCTGGAAGCCAGTGTTCAATAAATGCAACATTTGGAATGAGTAGAAACAATCGAAACTTCTTAGTCATCATTTATAAATATATGTTTCTGTAGAAATGTATAGAATTGGTCCTTGTAATATTTTCTAAAAGCTTTCTGTGAGGCAAGTCTTCAATTATTCCGCTGTCAGAGCTGTTACCAGGCATGAGTTCTTTCAGCCTCTTGTTTTTCCTTTCCTGTTTGCACTGTTAAATTCCTGATCCCATGACATAGGAGTGATTGCAAAAGTCCAGGGAAGGTTAGATTTTTAAGTTTATGGGTCTACACTGTAATTTCTATATTTCATGAATATTTTAGGAAATGCAAATAAAAGCAATGGGATTCAACATTTACTTGGTTCTTACTGCTTAGTTATAGGAAATTCTGGGGAATTATTCACAGCAAAATTAGGTCTTTAATACTCTCTGTTATAGTCTCCTGAATAAATTTATTGAGGTTTTTTATATCTGATCAGTACCCATAATTTTACTCTGTATTTGTGAAATTAGTTCTAAGCCATGTCTTTTTAATGCAACTACTCCTCTTGTCCTAGATACTTATTGTCAGAAGTTTGAAAAAGACTTTTCTTATTAAAGTATTTTTTATTATTTTTATACCGGTTGCATTTATAAGCTTTTCCCAGATGCTATTTTTCTAGATTAGTATCATCTAAAGAAATTAATAGAAATCTCATTCATATTGCACTTTTCAATTTCAAAAGTGTCTTTGAACAAGTTTTGTAATCAAAAAGATAAAAGAAGGAAAAAACAGCCATATTAATGTACTGCTCAGTAGTAGTCTTGCCTGGTCCAGTATAAGAATAAATCTGCTATTTATTTTCCAATTAACACTAATAAACTATGTTATATTAGAGGAATGGCTTAGATAGTGAACAGAATTAATAATATTTGATGGAGTAGCTGGTTCTTAATAAGAATGAAGGCTAGCTTCAGCAGAGGACACCTAGCTAACATCATGATAATTTATCTGATGTTCTCACAAAATTGTCTTGGAAACTGAATAATATCACTTCACTAAAATAAATTCATTAAAGTCAGAGCAGATCTAAGTCTGTGATCTCATAAATTCATGGTGGTTTGGGGATTTAGTCTTTAAGGGGCACAAAACGAGGGAATATGAAAACAGCAATGAAACATGGAGAACGAAACAGTGGTCTCTTCGAGATGCAGTGTGATAAATCTCAAAGCTATGTAAGTATAACTGTTTCATTTTAAGAGCTAAAGAAGACTGGATTTTTCCATTTAATATATACATATCCTTAAAATTTACATAGCAGTAAAAATTTTCCTTCCTATGCAGAGATTTGGATTTTTCTTAAATTTGTGCTAACAACACAGTCTAGGGGTTTGATGCTTTGATCCACAGCACTTGCTCTCTTTGAAAAGCATATCCAAGTCAGTGGTTTGAAGGCTGGTTGTTTTGTCCAAGAATGAGCATTTTTTGTGTTTTGTCCTAGTCATGGTCCCCAACTCTGTACTTCTTCATGGCTTGGGGAATATCTTTGTTGTCCCTGCACACTCAGGGCTGGATGTTTTTTTTCTTACTGTTGTTCATGTTCTGTTAATCACATATTTGTCAATGCATGACATTTTTGCACTTCACAAAATTATAGAATCATCAAGACTGGAAGATCTTCAAGATCATCTAGTTCAATAATCAACCCAGAACCATCATTATCACTCCTAAATCATATCTACAAGTGCCAAATCCAGATGCCTCTTGAATACTTTTTATAATGAACTTCAGTGCTGAAAAATCCTTGTTTGACTCATATTTTCAAATACTCTATTAAAAGAGCACAGAAGAACACATTTTGTAAAAAAAAAAAAAAGCCCAATAAAAAAATCAAAACCATAATCCAAACCTTTGATTTATTTTTCTGAATAAATTATGCTGCTACATTGCTTTGTGTAAACTACTGAAAACATATTAAAACACATTTTAGTCCTTACACCTTAGTCCTTTCCTAATAAGAAAAATTAACAGACATCTTCCAGCACAATCTCCCTTTGCCACGGTCTGCCTAGTTCAGCAGAATCCTTGCATGCCTGCCTCCTCCTACGAGTGATGACATTTCACATGTCCTACATTTTGTTATGCACCTGCCTAGACTAGGGGCTAACTGGGGTCTTGCTCTAGAGTTTTCTCTAGTCTATTAAAGACAATTAAAGGGAATACAGTATAGTCTGAATTCAGTGGTTTCATGAGAAGCAAAAATACAAGTACCTATTGGGTCCCCATACAACACTGACCAACTCGCAGGGTTATGGACTAGGAAGAAGATTCTTCCTTAGTTTTCTGGTTTGGATGAGTTGATAAAAAGCATTTTCAAATAAGCTGACAATAATTTTTTGACTAATGTTAGCTGAGCATTTTTATGTTCATTTAGTTTAAGTAAATTTTTAGTTGACCTTCATATGTCAAAATACTGTATGTCACTTAGATGAATTCACAAATTCTGTCCTTAAAAGCTCTTGTATGTATTTATGCAAATATCTTAGTCAAAAACTAAATTTTCTTAGTCAAATATTAGTTAAAGAATCACATTAACATTTTAACCATTATTTGTTACAGTCATGAATAGCAAGTAGTTTTAGTTACACAGTAAGTTGGGGTACTTAACTACTGCCTTAATTAGTGAAGATGCTTTGTTAGATTTACTTGATGTCTGATACGCTTCAAAAAACATGAAAGCAAATCGGTTTGATTTTATTCTTTTTTAGTTGTTTTGCTTTCTGCTCTTAGTTCATTGGCTCTATTCTTAAACTCAGTCGAAGTAATTACTGCATAAAAGATTTAAAACACAAGGAGTCAATATGCTTTGTTGCGTATTTGTGGTCACTCTCAAAATAATTTCTTGCAAAAGCAAAGCCATAATGAAGTTGCAGGCAACTGTGTACTAATGACTTCCCAGTAAAAGCTTCTGGGAAGATCTGAGCATAAAGGTTACTTCCAGCAAACATTTATTTATTTGAAGTTAAGGTAAGTGACAATATTTCTAGTTCCCATCTTTCTTTTTTTTTTCTTTTT
>VXBC01008929.1:544133-580728 GCA_013399945.1 Ploceus nigricollis | reverse complement strand
ACAGTAAAGAATTTCTTCCTAATAGATAGTCTAAATCAACTTTTAAAAAAGTAATTTAATTCCATTTAATTATATTTAATTTAATTTTATTTTTTATTTTTATTTTTTGAAAGTCGTGCAATTTTCATGGCAATAGGCTGTTTGGGAATTCAGAGATGGCTTTCTGCTCGTTTGGACAGGGAAGGAAATTATGACTGCTGGATTCCTTACAAATGCGTGTAACATGATTTTCTTTCCAGGTGGAAGATATTTCAGAAAGGATACATATCCAATTATAACTAAAAAAAGGTGTAACTGAATAAAAATTCTGATGTTCATTAGGTAAAATCCTCAATTTTCTTTCCAAACTAAACAGTACCTGTCACCGTGTCATTTGGGAGAGCAGACAGAGGAAAGGGAGGGTTTTTTTCCCTTCTGCCTTATCTCCCCGAAAGCCTCACTCCCTCCTGGTCCCCCGCCTTCAATTTTGATTCCTGGACATGGAAGGGGAAGAAGTAGAAAAAAGTCTTCATTGGAAAGGAAAAACAGCAAGGAATAAGGAGGAGGGATATAAGTTATGGGTGTACTTTTTTTGAAGCTGGTGTTGAACTGCAGTGTGTGTGCATGTATTTTAATTTTCCATCTCTGACCTATGTCACCCATAAACACAAGACAGATGTTTCACTGTATAAGCTCAAGTAAGAAAATATGTTCCTTGATTCATTTATATGACCTATCCACGGACACTGATTAATAGGCAATGGTATTTTATAATGAACTGCAGCTGCAAAAGAAGTGAAAACAATTAATGATAAATTAATAAATTCAATGTATTGTTCTGGTGTGTGCCTCCTGAAAGAGTCAAATTCACGACTGTAGAATATGAAATAGTGAGTGATGAGACAGAATGAAGAACTACTGGGGACTGGTGAAGACCATACCATACCAAAGGTTTCAGCTAAATAGCTAATGGAGAATACCTTAAGCAGCTACAGAGACAGAAATTTACAAGAACAGGTTTCAGAAGACATTTAATATTTGTGAGACATATACATAATACATGTATTATGGCAGTTCTTAAAAAGAACTTGTAATTCTGTACTCCATTGCAGAATGTGCATGTGTTGCAAACAACACATGGGTGGGCAATCACTGAGTGGTCATAAAACAAGATACTTTAAGCAGCCTGCTTACTAAATACTGAATGAAACAAAGGTTCTGTGAAAATAATATTATGTAAAAATTGAAAATCTTCATGACATTAGTTACCTTTTAACTCGATTTTCCATAAAAGACCTTGAATCAAGGCCACCTAATTTTTTGTTTTTGATGCTTGAATTGCCTTATGTTGCAAGGACATGAACATGCTTTATTATACTTGAAAGTTTAATCTGTATCTATGCTAAAACCAGAGTTAAAGCTGCCAATGTTAGAAAATGCTACCTCAGATTTATAGAGGGGTTCTTCAGTGAAGAACATATAAAAATAAAAGTAATTTCCAAATTATCCTTAACTCAGTGTTCTTGTATAAGAATGGCTGTAACAAATATGTAACTGCCTGTCTAAGTCTTCTAATTGCATATTAATTAAATAATGCTTTGGGCTTTTACTTTACATGAAACCAATAAGCCATTACTTCTAATGTTACCTATAATATTTACTGCTTATGTATGAAAAGCAACAGGAACAGAAGCAAAGCAGCTAAAATTGGTTGTCATTTTAATCTGTAATTATGGTCTCCTGTTGAATTGGTTTAAAGCAGAGGAAGCGGGATAAGTAACAGTATTCAGTCCTTTTTTTTCTTTTTTTTCTTTTTTCCTTTTTTTTTTTTTTTTTTTTTTTTTTTTTGACTGATAATTCTGCTAAGGTTGTGACTTGTTCACAAGATACCACGAGAGAGATAAAGAGATTACAGCAGCAAGTGGGATTGGGGACTTATATTAATGCAGAATCAATACTGCATTGTAAAATCAAAATTCATTGGACTGAGAACTGAGCATTTTCTCAAATTTTAGCAATTACCTCTAGTAAACAGTTTTGTTATGAAGTATCTTGATTATATATAATGCTATTGTTCTACTGACCCTTGCCAGCATATAAAATTAGTTTGACATACTAAAATCACTATAATATTGTCTAATGCAACTCAGGTCTATCTTTGATAAAAAGCTACGATTAACCTCTTGCTTAGCAGAACAATTTGTTGGGGTGGGTAGCATGAGAGCAAGAATAACTCCTGATGCTACAATTGGATTCACAAGCGTGGACCCTTGAACAAATTGCTGACTCTGTTGGATTTTAAAGCTTCACCAGAGAAAATCTTAATGCCTATTTGAGGCTACAGCATACAAAATGCCTGCAATCCCTTTGTGCACAGGCAGACTTGCAGTAAACTGTAAATATTTCTATTTTTAAGATTTATTCTGAAGATTTTGACAGTTCAGCTTCATTATGAAATATCATGGGTTTTTTAATCACTAGCCACAGAAAGCCTAAAATCTCTTCAACGTATCTCCTTCCAAGAGATTTAACATCTCTTCTAATTTATCACGGTAGGTTTTGGCACAGCCAGAATCCTATATTGTTTAGGATTGTGTGTGCTTGCAGATAAAGCATTTTCACAGCTTCATAGTTTCCTATAATAAGGCTATTAGATTAACTAATTTGCTTAGTTCAGGACAATTAAATATTTCTACATCTGTTGTTCCCATGTGCACATGACACCTTTATTTTGTTATGGAAAGAAGCCCTGAGCTCTTCCTTTCTCTTATCTGCTCTCCCTTCTCCCTCTCTCCTTACTTTACAAATACTATGTATGTGACTGTTTGGCAGAATGCATCTAAAAAATTCAGTGGAAAAAAACATAAAAGTTATCCACTCTAAATATATATAGAATAGGTCTGTTATTTTACAGAGAAAAGAACTTGACACTCTCCTCAGGAAAGGGCTGTGAGTGCCTTATAAAGCAGGAAGATTTATCACTCCCATTGCTCTGCATGTAGAGACAGGTAAAACACAGCTTCAGATAAAACCTGTGTCTCATTACAATATTCTTCCAGTTCTATATTAATTACAAGAACTTCTGTTAATTTATACATAAAGACATGAAATCATTCTTGTCCTCTTATTCATATACTGTGTATCTTACTGGATTCTGGCAATTATTTCTGCATAAGACCCTCATTATTATCAGTGCTTCTAAGGGCAGAGGGGAAATTTGATGATATCAAGACTTCTTTTAAAAAAGGACAAACAATTAAAAAATAAAGCTTAAAAAACAAAAACAGTTTTAGAAAGAGGTGGATGTCTTGGGTGACTTGTGCTACATAATCCATTTATCAAACTATGAATAGAAATATGAATGTGGTTTATATTGTAATTAGACTGTTCATTTTATCCTTAGTGCCTAGAGAATGAGCAATAAAATCAACACAGTAGCTTGTGCAATTTTTGGTTTCATATTGTACTTGATTTACAAAAAGAAACATCTATTGTTCTAGTTTTTAGCATGCCACCAAGTTTCGACACAACTGAATTGCACTGATGGGAAAGAACATTTTAATGCATGAAAGGAGGAGCTTACATCAAACTAAGATATTTGACTGCTGTGCATGTATTAATGGTGTCATGAAAATGGTTTAAAATACTTTCTTTTTAAAAGACAAGATTAAAAAGGCTTTACATTTTCCAGGTAGAAACCCAGTCAGATGAGAGGATGCTTTTCATCTGACAGGTCTCCAGATACAAATATTCTGTCACCCAAAGTTACAAGCAGATGAATGCTGGAGGGTATAGATGATCTGCAGTCTTTGATACATAAGGACTTGCTGATGTGACTAGTTAGAAGCCTTACAAAATTAGCAGCAGGATACCATATATTAAACTGTACCAGAATTTTCACTTTCATCTGCAGCCCAGGCACTGGACCTAAAAGTGCACTTGCACTTAAGGCTTAAGATAGCCTATAACTTTTTTGCACTTGTAGGATTATGTGTGGCAGGGAAGGATGCCGGTGAACCCGAGATGGGAAGAGATGATGCTGACTACAGTTCAGAAGGCTGAATAGTTTCTTTATTATAACTATATTACAATACATTAATATATTATTTAAAGAGATCTTAAAACTACATCTTAACTTCTAACTATCATATCTAACTACTAACTGTAACGTCTCGTGACTCCCTCCCCAGAGAGAGTCCAGACACAGGTGAGTTCTATTGGCCATCAGGGCCAAACAATGCCCACCGGTGTCCAATCAACCAATCACCTCAAGTAAATAATTCTCCAGTGCATTCCACATGGAAAAACAAGAGACAGAAATAGAAATTGTTTCCTTTTCCTTCCCTCTCTGCTTCTCTATGAAACTTTGTTGAAGGAGGAGAAAATGTGAGCACTACAATTATGGTCTGACACAAAACCAGGATTGAGCTGTAGCCGTGATAATGGACATAATGTAGGTTAATCAGTGTGAGTGGAGTGAGCTCAGCTCTGAATGGCCTATGCAGGGCAAGGAACTGCCATCTCCAGTGGCTGAGGAACTTCATCTCATTCATCACTGCTCATAACTGCTTTTCATTCTGTACACACATCAAATAACAAAATATTCCCCCTTTTCTGGTAATTTATAATACATAGAAAACTCATTTATGCCTCAGTGAATGACTGAGACACTCTTCAAAACGCTGGCTTTAAAGGACTGTATTTCACAAATGTGAATTTTAGAGTGGAGTGCATGGCCCGGACTTTTGAGTAATAGTGTAGATTTTAGTGCCTCTTTGTGTCTTCTAGTGCTTATTATTGTAGTACTCAAATACTATATGACCAGAAAAATGGTCCTTCAGCCTGTATGCACTCAGAGTATGTGTTCCTGCTCAGAACTGTAACTGGCCTGCAGGGGAAGACCCTGCCTACGGACGTAAACAGAAAATGGGGACCATGAGCTAATATCTGCACTGATTAACTCTTAGCCTGATAACTGGTAGCTGTAGAAAAATGTTATTGGAAATTATTGCCTGCAGTAGTCCAGACCAGGGTCAGGGGTGGGTTAATTTCCAGACCACATGGGTGGTTGGGGCTTCAGTGTCTGATCTTCCTCCCTGATCTTTTGTCTAGAAGAGTAGGTTTGTATTTGGATGCTGTCAGGGGAGATTGACAAGGATACCTGAACCTGCCATGATTTGTGCATACAGATGGAGGCTTTTTTATTGATTTTGTTAATTTTCTTCTGGTTTGACAGTTTAATTTTTTTTCATTTTTAAAATCTAAAATTGAAAAGAAGTTATTACATATTCTCTTCTCCCTTTGCTTTTAGATAGAAATGTGTTTCTGTAAGTAGAATACATTTAAAGGTTTTACATTTAAAAATGGATATTTTTTCAATTATAAATTCTGAAAATATTGTCTAAAAAGTACATTCAAAAAAAGTATGAACTTCTATACTGTGAATTCAAAATGATGAGTAATATTTATGTCACCAACTACTCATTTTGTGGCAGAAACAGCCTTGTTTTTGTTTGATTTTCACTTGGCAAATGTTTGGCAACAAAGATGCCTCTGGATACAAATTCAGTCTGAAAAAACCCCTTTTTAGCTGTATGGCCTAAGCATGTGTCTATGAACCTTCCTATGAGAATTTTCTGGGTGTTGACAAAGAATGATCAACAATTTCTGTACTATATATTAGCCCTAAATCTTCATGGGAATACATTACACTATAAGAAACTTAATGATGTAATTAGAATATGAAATTAGATTATAAGCTCAAGAGTATTAAAAGATCAAAATTTAATACAAGAAAAAGCAGAAAGGCAAAGGATTAAGAAATCTTTTCACAAGCGACTTCATGTTTTTCCTGTCCATGAGCATATGGAAAAGATAAAACTTATAAAATCTGATTATTCAGATAAGAGAAATTCTCTCTCTCAGCTCTAAAAGTGGGATTACTGCTTCAAGTATAGATATAAACAATACTCATAATAATGTAATTATGCTCAATTTCTAACACAGATTTCCAATAAAGATGTAAAAAAAAAAACACTAGGAATTTTGGAATGCTCTGGTTTGTCAGTCCCAGATTTTTGAAATTCTCATTGGTGACATTAATAAGTCTAAAATAGAATTTTGTTTTCTAAATTTACACATTTTTATTTTGCTCCTATCACAAAACATTTTGTCATTTATGTTGCATTTGTAAGCTTTTCACCAAAGCTGGTGAATTAGGGGTTTTGTGAGTGTCCATCGTACGACAGAAAGAAAATACTCATCCACTTGCCTTCTGAGAGCTGAGCTTCTACCTATTTATAGCAAATAGTGTTACACTGTTGAAAAAAGAGTAAGAGTTAATAGCATTTGGAATTTTGAATCTGAGTAATATTATGTATTGTAATATTTTTTATGAATATACAAAGTGGACCAAATTTTAAATTTAGGAGCCTACTTATACAAATATACCATTCCTAGCACAAAACTTAGTTAAATTACTTGCAGCTTGCTTCAGACAAAATGTCAGTATGCATGTTTGATGTTCTGGCAAGTGCTACAGTAGTATATTGCATTGGCCACTGTATGTTACAGATATATGTAATATATATATGCCTATGGCTATGTATAGGTACAAACAAACACACCTATATAGAAAGCTAAACAGAAAATTAACTCACTTCCACTAAAATAAACATTATTAGGGTTAGGTTACTTTTCATAAATATGAATTTGTGCTCCTAACATGACATTCTGATGCTAGAAGCAAAGTCCAGGTCAGCTTGATAAATGCTGGAGTGTATGCCTTTTGTGGTTAGATATTTGACTAAAATTATCAATTAATTTGGATTCTGAAACTCAGAGTACAGATTTGATTGAAAACCTGCTGTGGTCAATGAAAGTTTTCTTATGGTTTAAGACTGATTTTGATATAAATGTTTAGCTGAAGGAATTTTTACCAATCTCAACATAACACAGCAATAATGTTTACTATCACTTTCCAAAGTATTTTTGCATAGAAGACCTGATGGTATTCTTTAAGCAATTTTTTTGCAAAATTAAGGAAATATCTGAACCTTCAACCACTTCCTTTCTAGTTCTTGAAGGGTATGCTGTCTTCAGTGCAGTTGCTCCACCAATGATAAGGTATTTCCTGATCAAGACACAGTGGAAACCTGGATAGCAGGAATGCTCTTTCTCATGAGATTCCTGTAGAAGTCACATTTCCTACCAACTATAGTAAAAGGTTCATCTGAGATCCATTTGAATTTAAATAAATGTGCCCAATTCAAAGCAGACAAAAAAGACAAATCCTCCCATATGTTCTAGGCTGCCTGTGAACTTTCTGTTTCAAGGGTGCCAAACACAAACCCTCAAAACTTGGTCTGACAGTCACAGTTTACAAACAACACACTCTTCTCTTCTTGTTCAAATTCAGTGTGACTTTATGGGTACAGCACTTGACCATTCACATTGAGGAGAATCACTTTCTATCACTGGCTCTAATTCTGGTCTACTTGGTGACTCTATGAAAATCCAAGTCTTCTATTGTTCCCACCTGTAAAAAAGAAGTAATACTACATCCTTCCAACGTGAACTTTTTCCTGGCTGCTAAGTTTTTAGCTAAAATATGAAGAGAATAATATCTATTTTGGAATCTTTTTCTGTAATTACAGGTGATAACTTGCAGTGACAGATGTAGATGTTCCACTTCAGTTGCTGATTATCTGTTCAGAACCTACAGGATATTAATGGTTACTGACAGGAAGGGAAAATAAATGTAGATGCTTGTGTCTTAATCATGCTTAGGTCAGTGGAAAAAATAGATATGAATGTATTTCAGTCCAGTTTTCAATGATTCTGATATGTTTCTCATGCACATTTATAAATTCAGGGTGGTGCCTTACTAAGAACTGAAGTGTCTACAGAGAAAACCCAGATAATTTCCTGGATAGTAATTTGTTATATTCATACATCTTTTTTATTTCAAGAAGAATGTAGAAACTTATAAAAATTATTTTTCTAAAATCAAATATGTCCTTATAAACTGGATTTTAATGCATTTTTTTCAAATTCAAGAGTAATGTAGGGTACTTATTACAAAAATACAAAACTTCCTCTCTTTACCATTTCTCATTTTCCACTTTCCATTCTCTCCCCTCTGCTCTCAAGAAGGTCCAGTTTCTGTGTTAGACTACAGTAAAAATTGCAGCATATATAGGCAAAATAGAGATTTGTTTAACTGTCTTTACTAAGATTTTTATGCACTGAGCTGTTGAGTGTGTGATATATAGTTTAATGTACAAGAACATTACTTCTCAATAATTAAGGTTTTCCTCTAGAAGAAAGCAACTTTAAGAACAACAAAAACAGATGTGACACAAAAGAAAAGATTTTATTCATTCAAAGACAAATTTAAAGATGGTTTAAACTATGGTTTTACACAAGGCCCTAAAAGTAAAAGAAAATACTTTCTTATAAGAGAAAGCAAGTTCATATGCCCACACCTGTACTTATAAATGGCTAGGTAGTTCTCTTATTCTTTAAATAATAATGAATCTTGTACATATGCCATAATTTTTCTTACTCTGTCATTAGATATTTCATATGGACAAATGTTACAATTCATTTAATTTCCTTATAAGGCTTTTTTTTTTTCACCAGACTGTCACCATTTCTCAGAGTAGGGCCTTGTAGAGGTAGTTGAATGAGACCTGCTTTACTGCAAGCTTTGACAAGGGCTGTCATTATACCAAAATATTACAGTTCATCACAGATACATCCAGAAATGCTCTATCTGCCCTTGCTACGTTCCAGTTCTCAATGCACTCTTTGTACTGAGATTACATACAACTCTGTATGGGTGTGATTTGAGACCAAGATTTTCTGCAGAAAATCCCAAAGAGAATGCACCCAGGTTGAAAAAACTGCTAGATGGGGAAAAATGGCATTGAACAGAGCAGCATAATTTGAGGCAGCAGGGACTAGAAAAAAACATCACTCGGACCTAAAACCAGGACACTCTGAAATGCATTTCTGTTTAACTGTGTGAACATCTTAACTATTCCTCCAAAATGTTTGATAACTTTCCTGCTTTTCCTGGACTGGTTTTGTAGGTGGAGACGTATGTCGTGACAACGATGGGACAACAGCTACATCTTCCTGCTTCCTCCTCTTTTGCCCTTTTCCAGTACCATCATCCATTACAACTTAACAATAACAATGCCTTATTATTCTGGAAAAATTTCCTATTCAGGTATATCCAAGTACAGATATATCTAGCTGATGTTTGTTTAGTACACTAATGATCTAATTAGTGGACAAGATTCTTTGAATCCTGGTTGTCATTATGTTTGTCAGAGAACACCAGTGAGAACTGACATGTCTGCTAAGTAGAATGCAAAGTAGATTTTAACAAAATTGTGGAGGTATCAAAGCAGTCTTTTTTTTTTCCCCAGACATCACATCAAGCTAGTATCTACAACTTATATTTTGGTCTAAATTGTTTTTTACAGCTATGTAGAGCATCTGCACACTGTAGTACACAAGCACCTTTAACTAATGTTTATGTATAATATACTTTGTTAGTATGTATTATGCTGTGTGTCACAGTTAGAGCAATTCCATTCCATAGAAACTATAACATTTGTTTTCGTTCCACCTTGGAACAAGACCAAAAGCTTTTGGAACCCTTCAGCAGAAATGGAATTATCAAAATAAATGTTTATGTATCAAAACATGTGGATGTGATTAGGGAACTGGCCTGGCACAGGGGAAATCCAGCTTCAATTACATTGTTCTATGTGAACCAAAACAGATTTTCTCCTGCTAAAACATGTTGAATCAGGCAGGCAAAGGATTTTTCCCCTAGTTCCTTTAATAATCAGTCTGTTCTTCCCTTCTCTTTCATCAAACTTGATTTTTTTTTTCAAATCATCTTCTCTTGAAAAAAGGTTCATTTTTTGAAATGTTCTATGGTACAAGGGTGTTCCACCCAAAACTACTCACAGTGCTTGTGGTTTAGCATGCAAATATAGCAACTTCCACTTCATCAGTAAAGAAATTCAGTCTCAGGTGTTAAGTGATATGCACAGGATCATGATGCAACTCAGTGAAAAAAGCTGGTTTGGGACTAAGATTTTTTTGTGCTTTATATAATCAGCCACACTGTTATAAAGATGAACTATATACTTACTCAGACCCTCTGTTTTTCCATTTTGTAAAATATATCAACTTGGAATGCATGAAATATGAAAACAATCAATTGAGAATAATAGCAATTTTTGCTTTAACTTTTCAAATGAGATGTATGACTATGAGCACATGAAGTTGGGTTGCTCATATCAGCCAACAAGTAACACAAAAGCATCATTGCTAAAGTAAGCTCTGACCTACATTTGCCAATAAAAGTCTTTCTTCAAGGCTGGATTTTTGACTGAAATGCCAGTCCTAGATTTGAGTGCCCAAGCTGTCTCTCTAGTGTATGGACTCTGACTACTCTTCATTTGGAATGAGAAAAGAGACACAGTTGTGATTAGGGGTTGCCTTGTGACTTGAACACTCAGTTGAGGAAATGAGAAGCACATATTTGTTACATTTAGGCTGAGGAAGTCTGGACCACAGTTTCCAGATCTCCAGCACAATCAGAAACCACCAGTCTGGGAGAGATGCAAAGGGGAAAAGTTTCTCCATTTTCTCTGTTGTTTGGTACTGGGCCACTAAAGAAAGGAAAAATTGTACAAAGTCTAAACAAGGAAAACTGGAAGGATGGCTTGCTTAAGTGAGAGAGAGTAGGGATAGGCAATGTAATAAACCCTGGGTACTGTCCAGGCTTCTGTTGGTGCTTATGTAATTATTTTTTGTAGTGCCTTGTTGCTGCAACAGGCTGCTAACCAATACAATTAACTTTTCTTCAAGAAATGGCAGTAAATAAAAGTTGAGTTAATTAAATATGCTTTCTCAATTATTGTGAAGAACGGGTTTTTTGTTTTCCATTGCACTTTCTTGAAAAGAGTTCAACTTGCAGTGGAATATGCCAAGGAGATGATCAGTTTATTGTGCTTGATTGGCCTACAGGAGCTTCTGGGTCCCTTCAATTGCTGTGAAAATGCATAGCAGCTGCTGGTCTTGCCTTGTCGGTATTCTCCGTCGCACGTGGGACCTAGCTTGGAGGAGTTTTGAATTGGAATGTTGGCTGATTTGCAACTTAGAAAATTGACTAGCTGATGAGGGGAAAAAAAAGAAGAAGGGGTTAATGAAGGTTTTAAACCACCTGTATAATGCAGGGGTGAAATTTGCTTTATTTATATATTTATCTCAGATGTGTTAAATATTTGGTAGCTTTGGACAGGATGTGAGATCTCATTTGATGTTTAGGGACACATTTCTTTATCTAAAAGTTAATGTCTCTGATCTTAAACTGATCAACATGGCTTTCATGTATAGGTGCAAGTTTAGAAATGCATTTATTACTGCCGATGCTTGTTTCATTTTTTTGAAAGCAGAGAGGCATTTATTTTGAATGCCATTCCAACTGCTGGTAAATAACTCGCACATTCTAAGAGAGTTAATTAGAGGTAATTTTACTGTAATCTAATTGGCCATGTTTTAAAGATGTAGCTAATTTTTCTACAGCTACCTCTGCAAATATAAGAAAATCAAACTTGTTCTTGGCCTTGTCTGAGATCTTTTTCTAGGCCTGTGACAGACCACTTATAAAGTCAAGGTAAGTATCAGGTAAGCACTCCTCTGCTGGAGGTCTACTCCTGTGCTGAGCAATGCTTGGTAACATTGGATAACACTGGATAACACTGGTGAAGCTGATGTAGATAGAGGCACCAAAACTAGGGGCCATTGTTTGATTTGCCCAAGTTGGGTTTGTACAGAATAGTACGTGTAATAATCAGTTCAAAAATGTGTGCCAGTGTTGCTATAGATGCATGGGAAGGAGGCAAATACCAAATGATCAATATATTAATTCTGGGTAAAGGCAACTATGTGTAAGACAAAGTAGATATGTACAAGGCTCCCAGTTGACCCTGAAATTGTGAAGGATCTGCTGCTTCAGCTGTACCTCTACAAATATATGGGACCTGATGGGATTCATCCAAGAACCCTCAAGGATCTATCTAATGTCATCAAAAAAATCTTTCTCAATGGTTTTTTTATGTGGTCTTGGGAGCCCAGAAAGGTCCCAGCTGACTGGAAACTGGCTGATGTCCTGGTTTTCAAAAAAAGCAAGAAGGCAGACCCTGGAAACTACAGGGCCTGTGAGTTTCACTTCTGTGCTTGGTAAAGTTATGGAGAAGATTTTTCTGTCAAGTATTGCAAAACACCTTAAAGACAATGCAGTCACTGGTCCCAGCCAGCACGGCTTCATGAGAGGAAACGTCCTGCTTGTCAAACCTGATTTCCTTTCATGGCAAGGTATCCCATCCAGTTATCAAGGGAAGCCTGTCAATGGGATGTTTTTGGATTTCAGCAAAGCTTTCAATACTGTGTCTCACAGAATACTTCTGGACAAAATATCCAGCACACAGCTGGATAAACACATCCTGTGATGGGTGTGCAACTGTCTCACAGGTCAGACACAAAGGAGGTGGTCACATCTCCAAGCCTGAAGGGTGTTCAAGCATTTGGACAATACTCTCAAGCACATGGTGTGACTTTTGGGGATGTTCCTGTGCAGAACAGGAGCTGGACATGGTGATCCTTGTGGATCCCATCCAACTCAACATGTTCTGTGATTCTGTGATTAAGATGACCCATAAATGCAGTGATTTTTGACTGGGGTTTTGCATATTAGTTATCAACATCACACGCAATGTCAAAATAAGTTACTGTGATCATAAGACATCTTACAACCCACAACTGAAAAGGAAATTAGCTTGGAAAAGTGTGTTACCTTCCTTGATATGAATGAATGTACTGAAATAATGTTTAATAGCAGTTTTCCTCATTCATCTGCATATAGTCGGGTTTAATAATCTGATTCTTTTTTGTTTAGGTTTATTGATCTCAACCCTAGTGTATTTGCTTTTGGATACATACAAAAAGCTCTTCTTTCCACTAGTAAAGGACAGATAGGATATTGGGAAATCTTAGATATTGGGATATCTTAGACAAAAACCCTGGAGTCTTATATGTTGACTATAGTTACTCTATTGATGCTGCATTAACTAGTTTTGTCTAGGTGAAAATCTACTTTTGTATCTTTCATGATGTCTTCCTTGAAAAATTGTTTGAAAATATTACTTAAAATCACACTCTTCAGATTTTTTCAATATTATATTTTTATTTCTCTTTTCTGTTTGAGAATTTCTCTTTTTAATGCATGTTTTCCATCAATAGAACTGAGATACTGCGTTCTTGTGTGTCAATCTGAAAAGAAGTCCTAGGTGAGATAGTTTCTTCATACTGATATTGCATGTTGAATTTTTTATACTGTCACAAATGTCTTTTCTCTTTATATGCATAATTTCTCTTACTGCATGTCTTCCATCAATAGAACTGAGATACTGCGTTCTTGTGTGTCAATCTGAAAAGAAGTCCTAGGTGAGATAGTTTCTTCATACTGATATTGCATGTTGAATTTTTTATACTGTCACAAATGTCTTTTCTCTTTATATGCATAATTTCTCTTACTGCATGTCTTCCATCAATAGAACTGAGATACTGCGTTCTTGTGTGTCAATCTGAAAAGAAGTCCTAGGTGAGATAGTTTCTTCATACTGATATTGCATGTTGAATTTTTTATACTGTCACAAATGTCTTTTCTCTTTATATGCATAATTTCTCTTCCTTGATAAAAAATGTTAGCTATTCCCAGGATAACAGAAATATACACATTTTACTGTAGGCTTTTTTCCGAGACAAAGAGATGGACATTGTTGAATTTCTTTCTTTTTATTGCCCATTAATGAAAGGCATCTTTAATAACTCAGGAAATTTTTTGTACTATGTGATGGACAGAAAACAAAAATATTGTCTACATGTGCACTGTAATGTGCATGTTACACTCAGATATTTTTCTTCAGAACTTAGAGAGTACACCCTGAAAAGCAAGTGGAACTAAAAAAAAATCCTTGTACTTCTTGAATTTTTGACTGCATGGTTTTTTTTTTCTATCTAAATAATTAGATTTTTCAAACAGTAATTCAAAATGAGTAAGGCTTTTGATCCTGTCTCCTGTAACACCCTCCTTGGCAATCTGGTGAAGTATGGACTAAACAAATCAACAGTGATGTGGAATGCAAACTGACTGTACTGCTGTGATCAGCAGAGTGAAATCCAGATGGAGGCCAATTGCTAATGGTGTACCTCAAGGATCAATACTGTATCAACACTTTTTAACATCTTCATTAATGACCTGGATGGTGGGGCAGAGTGCATCCTCAGCAAATTTGCAGATGATACAAAACCTGGAGAAGTGACTGATTTACTAAATGGCTGCATTGCCATTTGGAGGGATTTTGACAGACGAGAAATGGGAAGTGCATGAGGTTTAATACAGGAAATGTACAGAAATAACCCCATGCAACAGTACAGGCTGGGAGCCAAATGGCTGCAAAGCAACTTTGCAGAAGAGGACCAGGGGATGTGAGTGGACAAGAAGTCAAATATGAACCAGGAGCATACCCCTGAGATAAAAAAATCCAAGAATATCCTGGGCTGTGTTAGGAAGAGCAGCAGGTCATTGGAGGGGATATCTCCTCTCTCCTCAGCACTAGGGAGATCACATCCAAAGCACTGTGTCCAGTTCTGGGCTACCCACTGCAAGAAAGCCATAGACTTATTGAAGCAAGTCCAGTGCAGGGCACAAATATGATTAATTGACTGAAGCACCTTTCCTGTGAGAAGAGGGTGAGAGAACTGGGATCTCTTTGGATCCCAGCTGCATCCAGTCTGGAGGAAAGAAGGCTCAGGCAGGGATTTTATCAATATCTGTAAATACCTCATGTGAAGAAGTAAAGAAAATTGGAGTCATATGCCTCTCAATGGTATCCAGGTACAGGATGAGTGGCAATGAGCACAAACTCAAACCAGGAAATGACATTTAAATTTAAGTAAATGAGGATGGCCAAACACCTGAGCCTTTTCCAAGAGATTTTGTAGAGTCCCTATCCTTGAAGGCTTTCCAGACTTGATTGGATATGGCTCTGTGTTATCTGATATAGCTGTCCCTGCTTTGAGTATCATGAGGTGAACTAGACAACTGCCAGAAATCCTAACCAGCCTCAGCAGTGTGTCATCCTGAGTGATTCTCCATGTAGTAGTAGTTGAAACACAGGTGATACTTGCTCCCTTTTCTCTTGATTGCCTTGAATGCCAATGCCTTTTTGTCACATTTTTTCTCATTCCTTCATGTGGATAACTAAGGCAGTTTAATCTGTAATTAACAAAGGCATCTCACTAATTTGCTTGGAGTGGGCTATTTTTGTGGGGTTTATGGGGGGGTTGTGAGTTTTTTGTTTGGTTTGGGGGTTTTTGTTAGGTTTTTCTCTTAGGAGAATAGAAGCTGTATTGACATTTGCAATGGGAAAGTGCACTGACATGACACTTTACAACAGAAGATACTTCCTTTCATTTTCTTACACAACTAATGTGCATTTCCTTCGTAAGTACTTCTAAGAAGTATATTTACTTCTGTGGCATTCACATTCAGTTCAGGCATTTGCATATGGCTTAGCTTTTAGCCATCCACTCAGAGCCAAGATGATGATTGCAGGTCATCCTAAGACAGGCACTAACTGGCCAGTCATCTGAAGGACTCCACAGACCACACCTGATGACAACTTTGACTGATTTTCATTGGTTCTGGTGGAACTTCAGGTACCCATAAGCTTTTTCCCAATGCTAAATCCCACTTATCTGACTGAAAATCATTTCTTATCACATGTGTGAAGTGGTTCAAATACAATGTTTTCTTCTTTCTTTTTCATAACCAATGCACAAAGAGTTAAGCAATGTATTACATTTTCTTCTTCAGTTTTCAGTGAACCATTTATTGTCAGTTATAAGAGACTTTTTCATTTTTTGACCTATAAGCAAACCTCATATATGTTCTCTTTTTCTCATTGAGTGATGCTCCAAGATTTTAAAATGCAGATGCCCCATTAAACTGGGACAGACCAGCTGTGTTAAACTTCCACAGATGAGGATGTGAGCTTGTTGATCATTAAAAATTCAGGTGATCATCCAAGTTCCATTCATCTTCATGGTTGGCTACTGGGTGAATCTGAGTATCCTTATGGACTGTGAATTTGTGTTCAGATTGAGTCTGGTTTTGAAACATTTGTTCATCTTGGAGATGAACATGTCATTTGCTACTAGGGAAATGTAGTTGCATAAGCTAAAATCTTCTGTATGGTTTTCTGTATTTAATGTCTTCTCTCTCTACAGAATATAGGTTTCTTTTAAAGGTAATGACGCAGAAATTGGGGATTTCAAGGTCCTGTAAATCAGAAAATACATTAGCAGAGTATGTACTTCGGACTTCTGGAAAACAGATTTTGGCTTATTAAGAAATTAGGTTAGGTCTTGTGGGGAGACAATTCTAAAGGGAAAAAATCTCAAGTCTTTTATGGACAACTTCCTCTAAGCAGAACGAGTATAGGTCTATCCTGTACAAAGGAAAACAAGACGATGTAAGGAAAAAACTTGCTTAAGCAGGCAAGCCTCAAGGGAGATTCCATTCAGAAAGGTTATATATATTACATATATATATATGTGTGTGTGTGTATATATATATACATATATATGTACGTATGAATATATGTGCAAATATATACATATATGAGATGCAAGTGAGAATGGGCTATGAAGGAAGAATAAAGAAACATTGTCATATGGGAAAAGTACTGGAAAATCAAACACCAACTGGAGATAAAACAAGCAAAGGAAATCAGAGGCCACAATATTATCATAAAGAACATAAGGGAAGTGGGGGGTACTACTGGATGAGGCAGGTGTATTAGTCACAATCACAATAGTGGCTGAAATAGCAGATGTCCTTTAACCTGACTGTTCATCAGCCAGGGTTTTTATCCTTTTATGCCCAGAGTCAGGGTTCAAGAAAGTGAGGAATTACCAGAGGTGGAAGAAGAAAAAAAAGTCAGAATCTCTTGAGAGAAATCAGTTCCTTATTTTCTGTTTAGACTCATTAATCAATATCATCCTGGAGGAGGAGAAAGAAAGCATACCTGTCAAAATGCAGGTGAGGCCACACGATGAGGATGCAGTCAATACACTTGAAGCCAGGGCTGCTATTGACAAGATTGAAGAATGTGACAAACTGTAACCTGACTAAACTCTACAATGACAGAAGTCCCGCAGCCAAGAAAGACAACTTCAGACTCAGACAATTTTGGAATATAATTTTGCCTTCTGAAATATACAAAAAATAAGTAAATCAACCAAATTTATAATTAATGAAATCATCCTTTAGTGGGTCTTCCACAGATGTATAGAGCTGGGGTCAAATAGTGAAAGGAAGCAATTTAGTTTTACATATAATTTTAATTTAATTTTAAATTTTAGGGATTTTTTTATCATTTAAACAGATTTTAATAGGAAACTCTAAGATACCACAAAGACTTCTTAATTTATCTCAGTAGAATCTGAAGTCAATAATATTAGATAATTGATGATTTCATATAGATACAGAATTTTTCTTCATCCAGACACTTCAAAAACTTAGGTAAAATATCATACCATATATCAGAACACTGAGAGGGCCTATCTAGTGAATTTCTTTAAAAAAAAGTTTTAAAGAAGAAATACAAAGAATCAAGATTCTTGATATAAAGAATCTTTGTATCAAGAATCTTCTTATCAAATAGGAAGTGTTGGATTATTCTTGGTCATTGAGAAACCATTTGTAGACAGTTTTAACCCAAAGTCAGTTCAGTTTACAGCACAATTTCCCAAATAGTTATATTGGCAAAGTGAGGCAGTTAATTCTATGACAGGTACTGTAACAAGTGGTTCTTCAAGGATGAACTTCTCAAGATCTATCTGAGCCAAGACTGGGGGCAGTTATGTTGAATTGCCTTGCTTAAGTTAGCTATCCTTTTACAGCAGCCTGTCTCAGTGAAGTTTCTGTTGAATCTACATTTGTTTTTTAGGATCTCCTTTGAATGAATGCCCTGGGAATGGTATTCTCTCCCTAATGGACTCAGAAAGCTTTCCAGTTCAGCTGACTGTGTGTGAACATATGTGTATAATAGAAATGTGCCCTGTCCCAGCGCATTTAGAAGCAATGATTCCTTTGCTCAACATGGATTTAAGTTGCTTTATAACACATAATTTCTGCACTGCTTTATACCCTCCACAGCAGAACAATAAATACAGATATCTCTTCTAACTGGAGATAAAGACCAGACACAGAAGCTAATAGATCAACCTTAGGGTAGTGGTGTTTTACTCAATGATTCCTAACCACGAGCTAGGATTCAGCTGTGACACCAATTTAACCTAAGATATTAGAGGAGAGAAACAGTAGTTTCTTGCGAAATGGAAGTTTAATTTAATGGCAGTACAGTTAAATTAACTTTTCTCATTTACGTACCAAACTCAATTTCAAGGATTCATTTCCTTGTGCTGGCAATATGGGCTCTTTTATCTATTGTACACAATATTTACTGATGCAAGATATTTGTTCTGATGGGTTTATATTCTCATAATATGTCCTAAACCTCAATGATTTTCCAATAAGTCAGAAATATCGCTATGAAGCACCATCCTCAGGAACAGATCCACTCTAGAGCTGATATTCTGGATAGTCTATATGCCGTTTTGAAGTGAATGCTTGCAAATTCAGAACTATATCTTGCTACAGCATTAGCAGCTCATAGTAATGATAGGTATTATCTGGATTTCTTTATATGCTTGACTTTGAAGTATAAATCCAACATTGTTTTGTGTTTTTACTTTTTTTCTCAATGAACTTAATTTTCTGTTTTCTCTGAAAGTATTTTATTACATAATACATCAAACATTATCTCATAGTAAATACATTTGCCATTTCCTACTGGAAATAGTATCATTGAGATGGCTGTGACCAGGTTACTGAGGTCAGACTAGTCATTTAAGTGTCTGGAAATCAGCTGGGGGGGGGATTTCATTATTGTTAGTTTACATGCCTTTACAGCAAAGTTGTCTTGAAAAGTTCTGCCCAGGGCAGTTTGTACCCTCAGGACAAAGACTGACCTTCTCCTTCAGTGAGTCGGAGATACTTGGTTTGGGTGTCATATAAACTAGATTGAGAATGGTCCAATGGAATTGAATTTTTAAAAAAGTCACCAAGTGAAGAGGTTTTATTTACCCTTTAGAAAAGAAATGTGGAAAGACATGATGTGTCTTAAAACATGTAAAATGGAACTTCATAGATGGAAGAAATAGTTAATTATCCATGGCTATAGTTCTTAGAATAACATATAGTAACTTTAACTGCAGCAAGAATGATTTAGGTTGCACATTACGGAAAAACTTTAAACTGACAGAAGAGGATGTGTCCAATATCCCAATAGATATTTTTCTGTGAAGACTGAAGAAAGAAATTCCACCTCTGAATTTTTCAAGCAACAAGTTCAGACAGTCTAACAGAGAAAGTTTAGATTTTGAAGAAACAGGGCTTTGGCAGAGACTTGGATTAATAAATTTTTTTTCCTCTACTCCTTTATGATTGTATGAAAATTATGACACCACAGTGGGGATTATTGTCACACTTAAAACAGGAAAGCCATGTCAACTCAACATATTAACCTTAAAAATACTTGTATTTCAATCCAAAAACTGTGTTGTTTAATTATTGATTATCATTGATTCATTGATTGTATATTATTCCAAAAATAGAATTTATTTGGATATCACCGGCATTGGTATGCAGTTATATATATACATAGAAGACATGACAGAATATTTAATCTTGATAATTACAGAGCCCATACTCAGACCTTCTTCACTGTGTTCCATGTGCTTCTTTTTCTCTGTATTAGTAATGCTTTATTTGGATCATTGCTGAAATTTCAGAATGAAAATTTCTTTGCTCATGTAACTTGGAAAAAATGAGAGTTGTGATTTTTTCCACTTTTCAACCAGGATGAAATATCATGAAGTATAGATTATACTTTATGTGATTTATATGAAAAAACCTCCTACATCTCTGAAGTATTATAATGCTATGCTTAATTGCTGTAGGGCTCAACAGTATTGACAAAAAGTATAATTTGCAAATGGAAGAAAAATG
The DNA here is from genome assembly GCA_013399945.1 of Ploceus nigricollis. Lineage (NCBI taxonomy): Eukaryota > Metazoa > Chordata > Aves > Passeriformes > Ploceidae > Ploceus > Ploceus nigricollis. The sequence continues at coordinate 560,522 of VXBC01008929.1, read as the reverse complement.
GTCAGTAAGACCCTATATAAACTAAAACAATGTCAATTAATATGATCTTGTATTACAAAACTAGTAATTCCTTATATTTTGCACATCTTCTTCTGGAAAAAGAAGTTACTTGGCACACAAAAATGTGAAGTATTTTGTCAATTTTCTCACTGCCGGGTTTGTGGTTTGTTAATATCAGAAATACCTCTACTGTTTCTTAGAGACCTCAAGACGCTTTGTCAATGGTGACAACTAAACCCAGGATTGTTTGTGTCAGGATGATAAATTTACTCTTTATCTTTCAGAAATTAGGCTTTGTCTACTACAGCTCTTACATAAAATATTTAAACATTTTGTTTGCTCTAATTTAATAATAGTTTTGTTCGATAGCAAGTGTTGTCAATAGTTGGGAAAACAGGGTTTTCCTTTTCCAAATGTTTTCCTGCCCTGAGCCACATTAAAAATCCTGAAGTAGCTTTGTTTTTCAAGATACAAATTATACACTACTACTGCTTCCTGTCTAGGGTACTACAGGGACAATTTCAGTTCAGAACAAAATAGAATATTTCCTCCCTCTACTGGGTATAGACCACTTTAAGAGGTAACATTGCTTCATATATCTCCCTCCCTAGTGTAAGAGAGAAGGAGTGTGATTTAGAGGAATCTTTTTATGGGTATAACAAAAATTTTTCCTACAAAATTTTACAAAATAATTGATTTTTTGATTCAATGTACAAAATTCTGTTTTGTGAGAACAATTGCCCAGTATTAACACTGTATTGGAGACAGCTATTTTCAGCAGGCATGAATATTGTTCTCCTGCTTGGTTTTAATCATTGAAGGTTTTGTTTGATTGATTCAATTTTTTTGTTTGTTTGGGGTTTTTTTTTGTTTTGTTTGAGTTTTTTGGTTTTTTGGGTCTTTTAATGGTTTAACTGGAGGCCTCATTGTTGGTGGTTTTTGTATACGTCAGTTTAAGCTTTCAGTTCTTTGATTTAATCTACCTGTGTTTGGAAGCAATAGCTACAAAAAAATCTCAAGCTGTTTTAGCATACAAAACACACCTCATTAGCAACAAAGACTGATGTGAACATTTACTTTGAGGCCATGTTGACTTTGCACCCACTTCAAAGCAGAGTTCAAAGCCCTGATGTTAATAAAAGCACTAATGACAAGATTGCAGAAGCATTCAATGCACTCAGCAAAGGCCAGGTTTTTTAACATATTCTATTCCCATCTGGGTGACAGATAAGTGCTTAAATTCTCAGAGAATTCTCTGCATTAGCTAGTGAGTTGTTGAAAATCTGGAGATTAATGCCACTGGATGCTAAACAATTCTGAGTGTCTGCCATTTATTATCAGGTCTGTCTGGGAGCTAAAGCCTTGTGAAAATGGAGTCCCTTCTTAAAATTTTACCAGGTGAACTATAAAGTCCTTCCCGTCTCTATTATTTCTATGGTCTAAGGAAATTTAGTCCTGAAATTAAAATTTTCTCTAAATAGATTCGTATCTGCTTGACTTTATGATTTTTTTTGTATAGTCAGTGAAATTATAAAAATTCTTCTATTTAAAAAAAAATATTAAAAATTTAAATTAAAAAATATTTTCTGTTTTGCAGATGTAAGTCATTAAAAGTGTAATCCTTTCTGCTATTTATTGTCTATAACACTGCTTTAAAATGAATATTTTTCCTCCTCAATATAATCCAAATGTTTTTCACTTTAATCTTGGTATACTGGTGATTATTTAAGTGAGGCCTGATTTGACCACCATTGTATACATATGATGTAATGAATCTTCACTCTTTTTTATTAAAATTGTCATATAAATATTCCAGTAGCGATTAATCAGTGCCCCTTCCTCCACAACTCTGCTCCAAAAAACTTGTTCTGGAGGTGGAAATGGGCTTCAGAAGATCCTACCAAAATATAAGTGGCAAGTTATCTTCTATCTTTACATATTCGTCTTTGCTTAATTTTATACTTTTCACGTAAGAGACAGTGAATTCCAAGTTTTTGATTCTCATAATTGACTGCCAGCATTTGTACCAGCTCTAACATGGGTAAGTAGACCAAACCTTTTATTGTAAATGAGATAAGAAGAGTCAGAACAATCTAAAAATGAAAGGACAGAGAGGGCAACACCCCAGTAACCATTATGTGCTCAACAGGGATGCACAGACAATCCAGGTCACTTGGCTTTAGCCAGGCCCTTTAGTTTGGTCACTGTGCTGTTGTCTGTCCATGTGTTTTTCTTGAGTAAGGATAGCTCTGGCAGGAGCCTACCAGGGCACTGGCAGACCTGAACTGGGTCCTTGTGCGTCCAGACTTCTTGTGCAGTGAAAAGCATAAGCCTGCATAAGGTCCTGCCAGAAAGACTCCACAGCACAGCCATGGACAAGAGCCACTGAAAAAAAATTTACCTGTACTCCAGTTGTAACTTATTTATGGAGACCCTTTCCTTCAGCTTGTTATGTTGCTGAGTAGAACACTAAATTAATCTGATCTAGGTATATAAAAGCATTGATATGGTTGCTCAGTGTTCAAAATTGTATCCTGTAGCTGTGGATCAGAGCCCAAGAGCAGGAGCCCAAATGATTTGCAAGATTGTGGGTCTCATTTTTTTTTCCCAGGTCTTGGCTTAGAGCTAGGTAAATAAAAGCCACGTTTTTAAAGTATCTCAAAATTGCTAGTCAAAGAAGATCAAGCCAGTTGCCAGATGAGAGTAGTGATAGCACAAATGTGTTATTGAAAAATCAGTGCTGATATAGGACAGAGCCTACATACAAGTACTATAGTGGAGGGGGAAAAACTCCCAGACAATACCCCACCACATATCCCAATAAATCTTGTGAATCAAAATTAAATATAAATCAAATGTCAGATTTTTCAGATGTGAATTTGAAGGGGCTGCCCATATATTGGGTTACCACTAAAGACCTACAGATAGGTACTTTGACATTGTTGGGATGACTTGGAGAAATTAAATTTGTGCAGAGGTTTCTTTACAGCACATGAGCAAGTCTAGATGCCTCTGGTGTCAGTGAGAAAAACATAGATAATGTTGTGTGTAATATGGATTGAAGCAGTGAATTTAAATCATCTTCTAAATGAGGGGTTTCTCCTTGACAGTGTCCCATAAAAAGACATCTTCAGGGCTGAAAACCTCTTAGACTGAAAGCTTTCTGGATCTGTGGAGATAGGCTTAAATTCTGCCTTGGTTTTTGACCAGATCAGAAAAAGGCTTTTGAAATTATATAATAACATAGCAAGCTGTGTATATGCACACTTGTTCTGGTCTGTTAAGTATGATTTTCAGTTTATGTTGATTTAAGAAAAAAATCTCAATCACTAGTTTTTGTACAAAATATATTTTTCTGTAAATAAAATAGCTGATAATTCATTTAACAAGAGCCAAACTGTTATAGTTTGCTCCTCCCTATTTTTTGCATTAATGAGATACCATAGTGGTACTCAGGAAGATTTTCAGTTAGTGCTAAATTAGGATAGAATAACATGGAACAGAATAATTCCAGTTGGAAGGGACCTACAGCCATCATCTAGTCCAACAGACTGACCAATTCAGGGCTGACCAAAAATTAAAACATGTTATTAAGGGCATTGTTCAAACATTTCTTAAACACTGACAGGCTTGGAATACCAACCACTTCTCGAGGAAGACAATAATGTAGGTGAAAGAGTGTAAAAGTCTGGCATAGCAGATGTTTATGCACATAGCCTAAATTCATTTCATGAGCATGGGTAAGGATTCAAAAGTGAATTAGTGTGCTTAAGTATTTCATTAGTTAGAATTTTGTGATGAAAAATCACTGAAAAATCAAGTTCTAGAAGAACAGGAGAACTAGGAACGTTTGTCAGTCACATGAAAGAAAACCACAGTAATCTATAGTTGTTGATTAGCTCCCTTAATGATGAAAAGTCTCCTTAGAAAATATTTGTTAATAATGATGAAAAAAAAAAAAGTTGTATCTTTCTAGCTATTTGATAATTATTGCTTACATGGTTTGTAAGAAACTGCTTTCCCTAATCACTCTGAAAAGAACTTTAAGTTGATGAAATTAGAATCTGAAAGAAAAGGTGACATTTATTGTGCAGTCTTAAATGGAATGCTAGATACAGAATCTTACTGGGCTAAATATAAAAAGCAGCTATCAAAGCCAAAGCATATGTGTAAAAGCACATGATTGCAGCAGAATTGAACATAGAGTAAGAAAAAGTATTTTCTGATAACAACAGAGTATCTACTTGTAAACTATTTACAATATGGAAATGTTTTTTGAGAAAGAAACCTCTGATGTCATGCAGAAAAGTCCCTCAGATTATTTGAAGAAAGCGTCTTTCATTAAGAAATACATACTAAGCAGGCGTAAAATCTGTATAAAAAATAAGAATACCTGAGGACAATTAAGTCTAAACACAGGTTTCATCTTTTACTAGGTTAACCATAGGCCTGTTGAGCTAGTTTTCAGGCCCTTTCTAAGGTTATGGAAATTGCAAGAAGAAAAATGTGCTGAAGTCTAACAAGGATCATAAACTCCTCATTCAACATTTCCCAGACTGCAGAGCACATAGTAGACTGTCTGCCCTAATGATGATCGTCAAAATTTCTAAGGAGATGTGCTGAGTACTTTTGAGTATTTGAGGGTCTGAAAATCACTTAACTGATTATAAATTTTTCATGCTAGGAAGGTTTTTGTGAGATGCTTTTCATTTGGAATACCTCACATTGGTAAGGCAGAAGGGAAAGGTGATCATTACAAGAATAATTTGACTGCAAGGAAAAAAAAGAAAAAACCCCTAAACTTCTGGCGTGTGAGGAATAGTGAGTAAATTTCAGTTTCCAAAACTGTTTATGAAATAGATATGTTTTTGAAATAGATACAACAAAAAGGATGAATACCTGAATGTTTTTGTCTCTCTTCTGAAAATAAATCTTATGTAGCTGTAATTTTTTGGACTGAGTATAATAATACTCAGAAGAGAATGTGGGGAGACCTCACAGAAGTCTGCAACTTCTTTATGAGATTTGTGGAGGGGCAGCACTGATCTCTTCTCTCTGGTGACCAGTGACAGGATCTGAGGCATGAGGCTGAGTCAGGGGAAATAGAGGTTAGATGTAAAGAAAAGATTTCTCACCCAAAGGGTTGTTGGTAGCTGGAACAGGCTTTCCCAGAAGTGGTCACAGCCCCAAGGCTGGCAGAGTTCAGGAAGTTTCTTGACAATGGTCTCTGGGACATGATGTGACTCTTGGGGTGTCCTGAGCAGGGGCAGGAGTTGGACTTTGACGATCCTTGTGGATCCCTTCCAACTCAGCATATTTTTATATTATATTGTATGATGTATTATATGCTATGATATTATATATGATATGATATGATCTATTATATTATATTCCTTATAGGATTCTATAATTCCCTACCTATATCAAGCAGAATTTCACTCTGGACCTGTAATGTCAATGGACACTTTCCATGGATCCCAGTGGACTTTTATTCAGGCCTTTATTTCTTGCAGATTCAATATTGATTTCTTGACTTTGATATTGATTTCATGACTTGATTTCTTAAACAGGTGTACGTCTGTGACTATGTATGTAATTGCTGCTGAAGTGTGGCTGTGGTATACACATACCAAATGAGAACTGAACTTTTCTTAAATTTAGTTTCTGTACTTGTTTGCTCTCTTTTTTTCTTCCTTAGCAAAACTAAACTTACTCCATCTCAACTTTGCTTCAGTCAGTAAAGCTGCTCTTTTTTCTCATCTTTTCTTATAGCTAGATGTAACTTATCCCTCAGTTAAATTGTTTAATGCAGATCGTTCTTCCCTTTGGAATAGCGGGAGGTTTGCTGTTATTTTCCAGGCTCCCTCTTCCACTCTGTACCTGTCAAAGGATGGCCTTAAAGTTAATGAATCCAAGACTTTGGATTCAGGAGGAGTCAAAATGTTGCTGACGGTAGCTTTCTGTCTTAATTCCAAACAGTATTGGAAAATAGTCTTATATTATCAGGTTCAATTTAGATTGATTTGCAGTGTGAGCAGGTCACATCTTTGTTTCAGCAATCAAGAGCAGTGAATCCCTAGTGAGCCTTTGCTGACTATATACAAGGTAGGATTAGAGTTCATTTTTTATTCTTTTCCAATAAGTACATGAAAAGCAGAAGAGTTATCTACTGTAGCAAATACAGGTTTCAGATAACATGATCAAGCCATGGAAAATAATCTACTTTCCTCGATGTTTGTCGACTGAATCGAAAAGTAAGTTCTCATCAAGCAATGAGATTTTTAGGATGAATATTTTCAACCTGAAAATAAGTGGTATATAGATCCTGACACTGAGCTCAAGGTGGGCTCAAGGTGGGCACAGTGTGATAAGACAGCCTTTGTAGCACCCAGAGAATTCTCCATTTAAGTCTCAGAGGTCAGACACTACTCAGCTACTCTCAGGTGTGCTTGTCCTCAAAGCAGAGATGTGTTAATTTTCCACAAAAAGCCTTCAACTCGCTGAATGATCCAGATGTTAGTTATCTTAGGACATCATGATATATCCTAACTTCTGTACAATTCAAGAAGTGTGAACAGGAAAAAATAGAGAATTAATTATGTGCTATTGACTCCATTTCATATGATATCATGTAGTAATAAAAATTAATTGTCAATACCTACAGAAGTACCTAGAAATATCTTTATATTGAACTCATGCTACTTCTTATAATACAGTAATGAAATTTAAGTTCCTTTTTTTGGCTCATTACTACTGGTTTTTATACATCCAAGTGAAGCCATCCCAGTTTTCATATAATCTTGCTGCATAGTTGGCATATTACGACTCTGCACTACTTGAAAGATCTAGCTCTATCAAACATGAACCTGAAATGCAATTTCTTTTACCAGCCAAAGGTACTTTTGTCTTAATATTTATTGTGCAGTTTTCTAATATTCCAGTATTTGAAGGGAAAAAAACTCCAACATGCTGATTTTTTTAAATTTCAGTTCTGGCCTCAGCTGATTTCCATTTTTATATAGCCAATTCCATTTTCCACTTAACATTTTTTGACCTTTTTTCTTAATTTTTAGTTTATGTCTATCTATTCATCCATCTATCTGTCTAGCTAGCTACCTATCTAGCTATCTAATCTATCTCTGTGTGTATATGTGTAGATATCCACATTGTTGCAGACTGACTTCCAGCATAAAGTCTCATATACTGTATTGTCTTTAACCCTGGCACTCTAAAAACAGAGAGGGAGGCATTTGCTCATTGCATGAAGCAGTCACAGTGATAGCCTTAATTTATAGAAGCAATGGTTATCCACATTTTTTTCCCTATCCTTATTTATACTTTTTAAGGCCTGAGCAGATATTGCTAAAAGATATTGTGTGTGCCCATAGTCCAGGACTCATCATCAGGTTTGCATCAGCTGTGATTGTCCTATGAAAAAATCCCTATTGAGCACAGAGAAAGGTTGGGACAAGGCTCAGTTTGCCACTGAATATAATTAATAGTTAACAGCAATTATCTATCTGAAGATGGAACAGGATCATCTGTGTATGCATAAGCAAAGCTTAGCATTTCTAATTCCAGAAAAAAAAAACCTCAAACAAACAAACAAACAAGCAACCTATAACTCTTCTGCAGCTTTGTGTAGTTTTCACTGGTTTGCATCTTGAGTTCCATATGGAATATTTTCCCTACAGAAAAGTAGGGAAGTCTTTAAGTATCAAACCAGCTCAGCAGGACCCATAAAACTGGGATTATACCACTGGTCTTTGTTTTAAACATAAACAGCCAGAGAACTACCCTTTGGAAAAGGGCTTAGAGATTGATTGATGAAATGGGCTATACGTTAACTGAGATAACATTATTGCAAAATGGTAAGTTCTGCTCTGATCTAAATTGTAAGCTGTCTTTATTTTATTTTTGTTTTAGTTGACTCATGTCACAGCAGGGGCTCAGAAATTAATGTAAAATTCAAAGTGTGATTGAAATATACTTGATAAATCAGGCCTTTTCTTGCCACTCTGCTATAATATGTGGCTTTTGAAATCTCAAAAATGGATTGACCTATTTTTATGTTCATTTTACGTTGTAAAACTATTTTTCAAACATGCTATTAGGCTTTAAGTGTTCTTGGATGTGGTCTGACTGTATAAATTCCATACTTTTTATATACACTCCTTATATAGTTTTGCTCTGTGCAGAAATTTTGGCATTTGCAGTTATGGTTCCCTCCTCTTCCACACATTTGCTGAAAATTTTGGGGCAAGAAGCTATTTTCTGTAGTTCACATAGAGATTGACATTTAGTTCATTATTCTGTGAAAACTGTTTAGTGATCCTAGAGTATTTCTATGCACTACAGAAGTGCTGTCATTAATTTTTTTTCTTTATAAAATTCAGATCTCAGGAGTGTGCTCAAATTACTATTAACATCTTCCCTCCCATGGCTGAGTGAAACCATGGCATCTGTATGCAGGGGTTTATAAATATTACGTTCATTTCAGACTTGGTCTGAAATGAAAACAAAAGGTTCCGATAAACCTATAGCTCAGGGGCATGTCTGGAGAATTGGGGTATTTCTGCCCCCTTTTTTAGTGGTAGTAGTGACCCTACTGAAGCCTCATAACATTTTAAGCCCCAGATAAAACAAAACTGGACCTTGAATGAACACTGTAATATATGAATTTTTTGATCCTGCAAAAGTTTTGTTTGATCATTCCTTCACTAATATTGGAGAGGTATCATTCTCAGTTACTAAAGTTTCCAAAAATACATGAGGGTTTGCATTAATCTGTTGCTTGTGATTTTTACAATTTTCCCTAACTTGAATAGACATTGATAAAACATGTATGCCTATGTTATTGCATTATGGTCTCTGGTGTTACTGTGGATCTGGACTGGAGCATCTCTGCTGTGAGGAAAGGCTGAGAGGTAGGATTGTTTAACCTGGAGAAGAGAAGGCTTGAGAATATATCAATACGAAAAGGGAGGGTGCAAAGAGGATGAAGCCAGATTCTTTTCAGTAATGCCCAGTGAAAAGCAATAGCATGAACAGAAACAGGCCACTCCATCTGAACATAGGTAAGCGTATTTTCACTGTGAGGGTGACCAAGCACTGGCACAGGTTGTCTGAAGAGGCTGCAGTCTCCATTCTTGGAGATGCAATATCAGGCAGCTCCAAGACAGACCGTCGCTCACCAAGGCCGCACCAATCAGGAATGGTGGAAGCAGACACAAATCTGGCATAACAGATTTAGGAAGGGGAAAAAAACCCTCCAAAATTGCAGGCTGAGAGCTGAGTGACAATATGTGAAACAGCTCTGCAGACACCAAGATCAGTGAAGAAGAAGGGGGATGATGTATTCCAGGCACCAGAGCAGAGATTCCTATGCAGTCTGTCACCCTGCAGTCCACTGAAGTCCAGATGGAGCAGATAATCACTGGCAGGTCCTGGAGGACTCCATGCCAGAGCAGGTGGATACCTAAAGGCAGCTCTGACCCTGTGAGAAATCCATGCTGGAGCAGGTTCCTGGCAGGACCTGTGGCCCCCTAGAGAGAGGACCCCATTCTGGAGCAGGTTTGCTGGCAACACCTGTGACCAGATGGGTGACCCACACAAGGAGCAACTCATGAAAACTGCAGCCCATGAGAAGGACTCACATTGGAGTAGTTCATAGAGGATTGTTTTTCTTGGAAGAGACCCCATGCTGGAGCAGAGTTCTCCCTCTGAAGAGGAAGGAGCAGCAGAGACAACGTGATTAACACCTCCCATGCCTCTGGGCCACTGTGGGGGAGGAGGTAGAAGAAATTGGGAGTAATGTTGAAACACAGGAAAAAGGGAGGGGTGAGAGAAAGCTGTTTTGAAGGTTTAATTTTATTTCTCTTTATCCTACTCTGATTGGTTTGGGTAATAAATTAAATTTGTGTTCCCCAAGAGGAGTTTATTTTGCCTGTGGCAGGAAATGGTGAGTGATCTCTCCTTATCCTTGACCCCTGGGCCTTTCACTCCCTCCCCTGTCCAGCTTAGAAGGGAAGTGATAGAGCAGCTTTGGTGGGCACTTGACATCCAGCCAGGGTCAATACATTACAGGTTCATACTTCAAGAATTTGTTTCAGGAGAACTTGTGGATGTGCAAGAAATTAAGAGACAAGTGATACAGGGCAGGTCTTATACTTACCCTTGAAAACTCAATTCTAATGGAAAATCACCTCTCCTGTGACATTAGAAATCTTTGTTTTATGAATGCAGATGATGTCATAAGTGAGAACTGAGATAGATATGCTTCATTAACTAAAGGTTATACTTTCATGTCATTGCCCTTAGTAATAACGTGAAAGTAAACTAGTAAACTGAATGAATATCATTTGTGAAATCTCTCTGCAAATTCCATAAGGAATTTCTAAGAGTGGGATCTGGTATTTTGAATATCTCTTTCACAGGGGACTTTTTTTCCCCTATAGGCTATATTATATGTTAGCATTTAAACATAATGTGTTATTTTTTTAAGAGAGCTTAGGTTTAACGTCTGTTGACAAGGGTGTAATTGCTGTTCTGCATCAAGGCAATTTTAGAAAGTCTTTGTCTATCAAAATTTATACTTACTAGTTACCTGATGACTTGTGATCAAATATACTCTTGCTGTCTCTTAGAGCCCTGGTAAGTCTCCCTCTGAACTGTCCATTTTCCCTCTGAGATGTCCAGTCATTTGCTCTGACAGGTCTCAGTTTTAATTTTAGAGCCCTGTCCTTTTCAGCTGTTTCAGCTGGTTGTGTGCTCTGTCTTTAATCCCTTTGTAGAAATTTCAACCTAGGTAGAAGTTCATCTCTTCAGGCAGTAGCTAAGAAACACATAGGTTATGTAAGGGGTTTGTAATCACTTGTTATTTTGGCCAGTACAAGACATTTGCAGATCTAGAAAAAATTAATTTAAGAAATACTTTATATATATATATATATATAACTCTGATTTTCAATCCAGGGGTCTGTCACTTTTCCTCAAAATTTTTAAAATTTTGGTGCAAATATTTGTATATTTATATCTTTCCATTCTCTTTTCTAAGTTTCTTGCATGTCTATTGAGAAGCTTCTCACTTATTATTTTCAGCTACTTAATTTAAGGTTTCATTGCTCAGCTGTGTTGTGTAATCACCATCCCACAACAGATGATGTGGGACAGCTCAGTTGCCTCCTTTAGAGACTTGAAAAACTATAAAGCAAATTATTTACCTTAGGGAACTCCAGCTGATTGAAAGATCATAAAAATTTAGTGATTTTTCCACTGTTAATTATTCTCAAGGTATAAAAATTGCTCTCTTTTGAATTTATGTCAGTATACAGAACAAATGGGTAGAGAAGATGACCATATACTATATTTAAAATTAAAAGTACAACCTAAGAGAAAGTTGGTTGTTTTGCAAACACAGTTCAGTATGGATTTAATATGATGTTGTTGCTGGTTTTCTGTTTCTTTTTGTAGTAGAAGAGTTGGATATCTGGCAACATTTTCACTGAGGAATTTTTTTCTTTCAAGATGGTCCTTAGAGAACAAGCACCTTGTCTACACTGTGATGTTTTGTGCAATTTAGGTGTCTGTCCTGGTTTAGGGCAAATTTGGGAGGAAACTTCTGACTGGAGTTCTTCTAGAAATCAAATTCAAGTGGCCTCTCCTCCACACTGGTTTGGGAAATATTTTTTTGGAGAAAAGTGGAAAAAACTGTTTATTTAACAAGCAAAGTACTTGGAAACATGAAAAAATTAATAATATTAAACAATAAAACCTCTCGCTGTTATGAAGAGATGGCAAATTCAGAAAGTCCTTGTCATGTAGATTGGCTTGTCAGTCTGTTATCAGTCCCTCTGGCACTGGAATGAAATGTCCCAGGCCCTGGTGGGCCACAGGAGTGAGCTCCCAGTGTTTTTCTGGATTTTCAGTCCAGAGCAGGGCCAATCAGTTCCAAGAAAAAGAAAAGCCACAGTCTGGGGAACTTCTCTGCCTCAGCCAGCTAAGAAAAACCAACTAAAAAGCAAAGGAGAGCTCTGTCCTGCCGTCTGTCCGTCCTGCAGACAACACAATCCGTGAGAGAGAATTGTGGGGAGCAAGTGCAGTTTCTGAAAACAAACAGCGAGCTTCTTCTCCCCCTTTGCTCTCAGAACCAGTCCTAAAGGTGCAGAACTTAATATCCAGCATAAACAGAACAGACGACTGGGGATACAAGCATCAAAAAGTCACCGTAGGACAATGTCTGAGCCAAATGCCTGTGTATCTTATCTTATTCTTGAAAGAGAACTGAAAGCTCTGGTTTTGTAGGTCTCGTTCCTGTTTGGTTGTCAATGTAATTTTTAAAAAGAAACGGATGGACCTACCCTACATTACTTATCTAATTCTTCTTGGAACTCATATTTTTGCTCTCCATTCTTTTCTGTAGAGATTAATTCCACAACTTAATAACATTGTAAAAAACAGAATCCATCTTTTTTATTCCACTTCTAGTCTTGCTATAGACTGACTAGCGGGTAATAGTAGATAAATGATCGCCAACAAATACACTCTAATAGTGCTTTCTTTTATATATATCTAAATATTTGTTCAAATTAAATACCTAGCCTGCTAAATACATGTCAGAAACCTATTTATAGCTCTATTTGCTTTGTCTCCTTTATGTTATATTTATTGCTTTAGCTTTTTTTGTCTTCCTGATAAAACTGTTTACTGAATTCAGGACGTGGATAAACTGTGACTTTGTACAGTGGTACTGTAATATTTCCTGCCTTATTTTCAATGGCTATTCAAACAATCATTAGTTTCTTATTTGTGTTTTAGCCACTGCCTAGCTCCCCTCTGTGGCTTGCAGAGAAGATATTTTCTCTATGATTCTTTACTAATACTTCCAAAGTTCTAAGCAGTTTCATATCTCTCTTGCTTTTGAAAAAGTTTTATCATCAGTAGTTATGCTTCCGATAAGCAGTTCTAAAAATCTCTTTCCTAAGAGTTAGTTGTTAATTTATTCAGTGTTATTGTGATTGAATAGTCAGATTTATTTTTTGTCTACATTATTTTCTATTTAGAGATATGGACTGTAGATTCACATCATCAGCAAACTTTGTTATTTCACTTCTGACCCCTTCTCAAAGATCACTCACTCCACAGACTGTACCCAGACTGCATATGTCCCTTTGGGCACACCTCGCATTGGTCTAATTTCAAAGCACAATTTTTCTTTTTTTCCCCGTGCCGTGAATTCAAAAGGACTTTACTCTTATCTTGCCATGGTTTTGTTTCTTATGAGCTTCTAATGAAAAAAAATTTTGAAAGGTCTTTGAAACCCAAGTACATTTCATAGATCATAACATCTTCATACACCTATTCTCAAATAAAAATATATGAGGCAAGACTATTCTTTTTTTAGGGAAATATTTCCCAGAATACTTTGTTTATACACATATCTCTTCATTTTATTCTTTAGACATTGATCTGCCTGGTATGAAGGTTAGCCTTTCTGGGCTATCTTTCTTTGATATAGCCTAGAAGATTTTTATCATATTGTGTCCCATTTGTTAACTCTTGGTATGGAGAATGACTTAAATGATAAGCTGTACAATGCAGCAATTTCACGTCTGAGTTCTTTTAGAGCTCTTGAGTGAATACCATCTGCTCCTGGCAGTTTGTCACTCTTCAGCTTGTTCTAAATCCTCTAACAGTGGTAAACCAGTTGGAGACAATTCCTCAGTCTCCTTTTTTGTGAAAAATGACTCAGTTGGAAACCTCAGCTCCTGGCTTCATGAGTCCTTGCCTTCCTTGCACCCTTCCTTTATTTTATCTCTGGCAATTAGATTCAGTGGTTATGTCTGGACTGGCAAGGAGTTCAGACCAATCTGTGTAGTGATGCAACTGTTGCTGAGGCCCTGCTACTCCACTACCCATTCTTCAGTATCCATGTTTTTGTAAAGAAATATATATATATTTATTGGTCTAATTCTAATCTAGTCCCATGGACTGAACAACCACCTGGCATGTATTAGGTGCATTCCCCTTCCAGATTAGCTTCTTTTGAAAGTAGTCTACTTCATGCACTCCAAGATTGCACTCAACCTGGAAGAAGGGATGGTGGAAAATGTTCATGTTCATGAAGATTTCTCCATGGGGTACATAGCTGATGTCACACCTTGATTCAAACAGAGAAAGTTACTTCCTGGAGATCAATTGTAAAAGGAGACAGAGTGACAGAGAGAGAGAGAGGGGAGAAAGAGATAACTCTCGTAAGAGGATGTCTAGGAAGGAAAAGTGGTAGAGGGCTCCCAAGGCAAACATATTCCCTGGGCGCCCTCTCCAGTGCAGCAAGGCCATCCAATAATTCTTTGGCCACGGTAACTATAGAGTTGTTGCGTGGCAGGGTGTTGTGGAGTTTTTGTCTATTTGTTTTGTTTTGGTTTGTTTGTTTGTTTGCTTTAGTTTTGTTTAGATTTTGGGGAGGGGAGGTTTTTTTTGGGGGGGAAAGGGCCTGTTTATAGTGTTGTCAACACTGATTAGAGCTTGTTTTATTTGGGACAGTTACATGATGATTGGGTTTTAAATTTTTTGTATGTATTTTATTGGGTAAAGTAAAAGAAATGTAAACCTCACTGCGAAAGATAAAATCCAAGGGCAGAAAAGAGAAGAAAGAAGGAGTGATTCTTATGTGAGTGCCCCGAGAACTAGCTGTAGGAATAATATTGGGATTTAAGAGTTAAAAGCCATAAAAATGACAACATGAGGTCCATGGGGAAAAGTACTGCCCAGAAGCTCTGGAAAACAGTACCACAACAGCTTGACTGGAAGAGCAAAGGGATAGATGCAGGGGAAAGTCAAGCTACTGAGCTGAACCAGAAGGCCATGAGCCATACAAAGGCACTGTGCCCACTGAGAGCAGGGACTGCACAGAGAAGCTGCACTCTTGACCCAAACTGCAGACTACCAGTGCATGTCCAGCATCTCTGCCTGGGGGCAAGATTCTGGCCATGTTGTTTCTGAAAAAGAATTGCAAGAAAAAAAAAGAATTGAAACAAGGTACTATAATTTTTACCTTGATCTATAAAGATAACAAGATAGCAGTATGTTTATTTTGTCCACTTAGCAATTATTTGTTTTTAGGTTTGTCTTTCTACTCATCTTTTCTTTTTAGTTTTCTAATGAATAATTTTGCTTTGTGCTATTTTGAATGCAAAATAATTTGTATAATTTTATTTCTGAAATTGATTTACTTCTATTTTTGTCAGTCATACTTTTGTATATAAATATTTTGTCTTTTCACCCCATATTTTAATTCTCTTTTCATTAAGTTTCTGTCTTTCTACATTTTCTCTTTTAGAAGTTTAAGATGCATTGCTGCCCCAGGTTTCTCTCCTTTATAAGAAAGTTGAATTGGAATCCATATAGTATGAGGCAGCATATGGTATAGTAGTGAATTGTAGTCAGAAAGACATACAGAGAGGTACAATTAGTTTCCAACTCCCATTTGAAAGTCAGTGATAGCTGGTTGCTTCCAGCTGTCCCTCTGTCCGTTCCCCTCCATGCCTGCCCCAGCTTTGGGGATCACCTACCTTGTCTTTAAGTAGCATGACACACAAGCTGTGAAGCATATTAAAGCTCTTCCTTTTTTTTGAATCATTGGGTATGACACACTGTACACTTGAAAAACCTGCTCAGAGGGAACAGGTTTTTAAAATTTTAATTATATTTCTATAATTTTTGAAATGAAAACTAACTCATGAGGATCCAAATAAAAAAGCCGTTTCATACTTGAAAGGTTCCAAAATGTGGTACTCTCTGTTTCTGAGCTCATAAAACAGTTTTGGGTATTGCATATCTGACATATTCATCTTTCTTGGTATTTCCCTCGGGTGTTCTGACATTAGAGAACACAGTTCTTGGTACACTGCTCACCAGCTGGAATTACTTACTGCTAATGGAGACACCAAGGAGGTACAGTGATGTTCTTTAAATAATTTTGGTGAAAAGACAATAAATCAGTATGACTTTTATTTCTTTGGATGTGTGATAGGAAACAAAATATAAATAATGGATTTTTCTCTGCTTGATGCAATTTCTGCATCATACATTCGTTTCTGCCTTACTTGTCTTCTATTTCAGACTGGTAAGTAAGGTAAGTAAGAAAGTGAGTAAGAATCTTCATTTCTATTATATAGTCTACAGACTTGCTAACAAATATAAGAAAAGTAATAAATCTCCCTTTTCTTCCTTTCTTCTTTTCCTTTTTCAGTTAGACAGTCGTGGTCTTTTATTGTTTATTAACTTTTCCAATTACAGAGACAGGAGCAAACAATGAAGGCAGAACACATGTTCTGACCCAACCTAAAAAGTGATATGTGTCCCTGAATGCTTTTTTTTTTTTTTTTT